>JACBKR010001377.1:0-51177 GCA_014218235.1 Colocasia esculenta | reverse complement strand
AGCGTGCCTTAGTTTAGGGCTAGAGAACTAGGAAGTGGGTAAAGCTGAATGATATAAGGAAAAATTTGTTTTGCTGTCACGAATGAGGCTGCTATTTTGTTATGCTTCTGTAAAGGAGTATGTAGGTGATAATGGTGTTATGGAAAGTTACTTTTTTCCTCTAAAGCACTGGGAGACATGTCTTTCTTGTCCATTTTGTATTTCCTACCCTATTGAGATTTCATTCACTAGTTTCACTCAAGTAACTATGACCAAATATTTTCTCATATTGCTGGAATTTTAGTCACGTGCACCAAAGGAAAGATAGGGAGAGGGAATCATATGAGAAAATATCCAAATATTGATGCCAAAATTCCACATATAAAAACAGTCTTCATTTTTTTTGAAAGTGGGTAGTACCATGGATATATTAAAGAAAAGTAGAATGTACTTGTATAGAGGGTCCAAAAAAGAGCCCCAAAAAGATCCACACAGAAAAAATTCCAGAAGGAAAGTATCTCTAATAGCCCAAAGAAAGAAGATGGAGGAATTATGCTCCTCCACATTACAAAGATGCTGTGCCCAAAACACCACCCTCTCACATAAGGAGAAAGTTTTATCTTCTGTCCTCAACTCCCTCTTATTCTCTTAAAGATTCTTCTATTTTTTTCACTCCAAATAGCCCGAAGAGTGGGACGACGGACTAGCCACCATAGAATCGAGTCACCCTTTAGTATCCATTTCCTATTCCACTTGAGGAGCTAATGAACCCCCTCATAATGATCCAATGTCTGTTGGAAGAGCCGGCCAAACCTCATCCATATATCCTGAGCAATAGGCCAATGAATAACAGATGGTCCAGATCCTCCTCTTCTCAGCATAAGCAGTAGCTCGTGGAAATGGTTGAAATGAAAGATGTTAGTCTATTACGTGTTGGCTGCCGGCCATGGAGATCCTCCAAATCAGTAGCTTGACCTTGAGAGGGCTTTTGGTACTCTAGACATGAGAAGCGGCAGAGTGACGAAGACCACAATATGAGATAAAGGAGTAGGCCGATGCCGCCGATCTAACAGAGGAACGACCTATGAGTCCCATCTCCTCCTCCAACTGTCTTCTGCAGAGGTGCCCACACTGACCTATAGCAGAGATCAAGGAAGGCAAGATTGGATCGGCCTAGGAATCGGCTAGGCCGATCCCAATACGAATTGGGCTGATTCTTAATCTGAATCGGCCAGCTCGGCCTGATCAGCTTGGATCGGCCATGGCCGATCTAATCCAGAATCGCCGATCCTAATCTGGATCGGCCTATCCCAATCTGGATCGGCCGATTCTGCCTTCCTTGGCAGAGATTGACAGAGAAGCTGAAGTTGGTCTATCTTCACGAGAACGAGTTGCCTCTTGAAGATTGGAGCTCAAATGCCACCCGTCAACTGTGCATCAAAAGACTGGTCCACTGAAGATCTGAAGCTCCTGGTGCCCCTGCAATAACATATAATCCAAGAGACTCCTCAGCAAGAGTAAAATCTCCACTTCACCTATCATGCCAAAAGAAGCATCTCTGACCATTCCCCAGACTGCATTGAATACTGACTCTAATGACATCAACACACTGAAGAATGCCTCACCAAATAGGGGATATAGTGTGCATATGAGGTGGATAAAGGTCCCATACCCTAGTCGAAGTGTAATACTTCTAAGTAATTAGTTGCATCCATAGACCACCATCCTTTGTCCCTAGTCATCAAAGTCATTTACATAAAAGCGCCAAGTTTAAATCTCTAATTTTCTAATACCCACACCACCTGCCTCCTTCTACTCATTCTGCCCTAAGAAATACCATGCCAACCCCTTCTATTATCAACACTACCGTGCCAAAAGAATCTTGCGAATAGTTTTCCAATTTCTTGGCCACTGTCTTTTGTTCTAAAGATGATAGAAAATAAGTTGTCAGCTGTCCAGCACTGATCTGCACAAACCAAATACCCTCATAGGATAGAGCCTAGCCTTCCACCTGGACTCAAATCTCTGCACCACCTACTGCCAATCCCTACAACGAAGAGCTCTTGGAGTCAGAGGAAGCCCAAATATGTTGAATGGAAATTCCTCCAATCTGGCAACCAATAATAGAAGATGCATGTCTAAGGGCAGTTTCTGCAAGTTGATCCCGATATGCCATGTGTTATGTGACTTTTGCCATAGTTGACTTTCAGTCCACTGATATCCTGAGCCACCTCTAGTATCAACCTGGCAAATATATTGTCTGTTTGCATAGGATTTATATTTATTGTATCTTTCTATATATGATTTTTGTGAAATAATGAAGCACCTTCAGATATTAAGGAACAGTTTCATGTATTAGGTTTTCCAATAGTTATTGAACAGCAAATGATACTTGTTTTCTTAATAGATCTGGCATTGGAGAGTCCTATCTGCACTATATTTGACCTGTTGTCATCACTACTTGTACCAACCCCTCCATTTGTTAAATGCTGAAGCTCTGATATGACAGTTTGTAGGTAGGGGCCTAGGGGGTACTACATTTGAAGCGTGTGGAAGCCTAATGAGGTTAGTTGGAATGTTGGATTTTGAGTATTGACACATGAAGTCTGTGTATGAGCAGTGAAATGTTGTGTAAAGGATAACAATAAACACAGATCTGCTAAGAATATTTGTACTTGTAGTGCTTTTTGAGGAACCAGAGCCATTTACTGCTTCAGCAACCTAGTACTTATTTCCTGGGTATTTTAGATAATAACGTGAGAATGATGTATTTTTTTTGCCAGGTACTTGCTGACAGGATCGATCTGCCATGTAGGTTAATGAAGGGAAGCTATTATACTGGTACAGATGATGGAGCAATAGACCTGATCAAAGTTGACGATGGAAGGTAGCTTCATGCTTCTTTTCGTGGTATTTCTTTCTCAGTTGTTTAGATGCGAAGATCTTGGAAAATGGTTGAGCTGATCTTCATTTTGCTAACTATTTTCTTTGAAAAGATGACACTCTTTTAACAGAAAAGTAGTAGTACACTGCATGTGCCCTTGCTTTGTATTACCTTGTCCTTGGGGCTTACCTGTTACACGTCTGCTGACATACTGAACACTGAGAAAAAAATTCCCCAAATGCAGCTACATGCAGTAACTTTTTTGCTCATCTGTTAATAGTTTTGATTGATGCTTGCCAGTGTCTGCTGTGTCTTTTGTGATATTTTTTTCCATGTACTTTTTGCCAACAGAACATCTGATTTTACAGTACTATCCTCATCATTCAATATTGTCATTTTTAATGGTTATAAGTGCTAAGACATTTATGTTTTAATTATGATAAGTTTCAATGTATTTGATTTTTTATTCGGATCTTTGTATATAGCTGTGTGGATCTTTTCTATAATTTTTTCTCCCAAGTCACACTGATGGTTGAACTAGATTTATCACCAACCCCTATAGCAAATTTGTATTCCCACCTTTTTCTCTAGACGCTTCCTTAAGGATGGGGGAAACATTTATGGTTCTCTCTGTGTTGTCTCTGCTGAAAGCCTATGCAACCAAGATAGTAGTTTCTGTCTTGTTAACAGGTCTCATGAGATTTTCAGTAGTCACTTTGTCCGAGGTTATTGTGATGTAAGACAGTAAGAGGGTTGATGGCGGGCAAGAATGGGTCCAAGACATTACAGAGCAGTTGGGAGATTTGGTTTGTCTAGTGGACTGGACTGTGATCAATAAGATCAGACTTACAGTAATCATGATGACAAAACTTTTTATCATTGGTGCTGGTGGGAGTCTAATTTTGGTGTTCATGACCTGAGAAGTTCTGCTTGTTTTTCTGAAAGCATTAGCTATTCTAATTTCTAATTTTCTTAGACATACTGCACTGTTAATTACTTTTCATGACTAATTTGAAGTGCTAACCTGTTCTCCAATTGTGACAGTGAATACATTATCGATTGATGGGAGCTCCTGGAACATTAATCCCTGCTGAGATACCAAGCTGTTATCTTCAAAACTCTGGTCTTGATTTAATAAATAAGGATGTTGCACAGACTGTCAAGGACTTATGTTTGGCAATTGATAAGAAGATCAACTGTCAGTTTGAAAAGACACCTGAGGCATCTGGCGGTTCTGATCCTCCCTTAGACATTGTTGGTCCACTGGCACAAGAAGAAAATGTAGCAGGGCCCCTTTCTCGAGGGCGTGATGCAGGTGACTCTGATGCAAATAATAGTGCAACCTCTGGAGATGGATCTTGGACACTGCTTTCTTTATCAAATGGATCGCAGTTGGATACTTGCACAAACCAGGAAACTGCTTCACCATCCCACCAGAAGAAAGTTAATGATGTCTCAAAATATGTTGTTACTGCTGCCAAAAATCCAGAATTCGCTCAGAAACTGCATGCAGTTCTGTTGGAGAGTGGTGCATCACCACCACCTGATTTATTTCAAGATATAAGCTCTGCACTTGATGTTGGAGACCAAAAAAATTTACTGGGTAATAAGCATTCTGCTGAAAGAATGATGGGAAAGCAATACCTGAATTCTGGTTCCAATTCCAGTTCAAAATCTGGCCATCAAGGTTGGCATTTACCATCACATGGAAAAGTTTTGTGGATATTCTTTGTCATACAATGTTGATTCTGCCAACATTGACTTTGTTCATTCTTCAGTAGGACCTAATGTTTGATGTTGTCACATAAATTGTGCAGAAAATTTGAAGAATCTGGAACTGAAGGTAACAATCATTTGAAGAATTGTGATAAGTGTAGTGAGGACAAATTCAGATTAATCACAAATAGTGACTCAAGTGGCATTAGCAATGGGAGGCTGAATGAAATCCTGAATGATGTTGCTGACTGGGAGATTTCATGGGAAGATGTTCAGATTGGTGAACGAATTGGACTTGGTAGGGATGACTTTTGTCTTTAAATACATAGACAATAAGTTTCTACTCGTCTGTCTAAGTTATCTTAAACTAGTTTATCATGTAATGTTATGCATATACCTTCTTCTTTATCAAGTCTCGTACGAATAGAGTATAATTTGTTATTCATTTATATGGAAAATTATGAACTAGTCAGAGTGTTTTACCCAAGTATGCTTGGATTTCTCATTGTTTCTGGCAAGCCTCACATTGATGGCTTAAGGCTCATGATGATGATGCAAAAGTTTTGAATATAATTTACACCCTGTCTAATCTTCTAGATTTTAGCAGAAACGTTTGCTAGGTTCTTAGTAGCAGTTGATGACCCTTTCTTCCTTTATTTCACATAGATTTTCATCTCCTTGATTGCTGGAAGTTCTCCAAAAGTTAGTTCTAGCTTGAATTCTTGATAGCTCACTATTAAAATGTTTAACTTGAATACTCTTTTAGTAGAAAATGTATAGTTATATGTACAATTTAATGTATTTCATTTTGGCAGGTTCATATGGGGAGGTTTATCGTGCAGATTGGCATGGAACTGTAAGTCTTTTTATTGTACATAAAGATTGGTATTTCTGGTTTGAAGCTAAGGTTACTGTTAATAAAGCTATTCAGAAGTGTTATCTGGCTAAATGGCTAAATTAATCTACCATAATGGTTGATATGAGTAGGAATCCAACTTTGGATTCTATCTTGGCATGAAATTCTCTAGATATTTTTATCTCAAGCAAGCAAAAGATGCTGGAGCAAGTACTATCCACTTACTCAAAAAAAAAAAGCTGAAGCAAGTCGGTTCTAAATTGATGTTCATTTACTTCCTCCTCCCCCCCCAAATTCCAAGAGTAAACCCACCCTGCCCAGGATCAAACTCGAATCATCAGTAGCCTGAGCTGTGGAGAGGCGAAACATCTCTTGGCCAGTGGGCCACTCTTGGCTTGGCGAGTCTTTGATGTTGGGACCCAGATGAACCTCCGGTTAGTGCCCACCCTGCATGTATGTCCAAGGTGGGGGTTGATGTTGCAACACTACGGTCTCCTATGAAGCACCTATCCAACTCTCCCACCCCTAGGGACATGTTCATCTTTTCACTTGATCTGTGGGCAATGCCCTTTTTCTTCACAAGTCATGGGAGACCAGTATTCATGGTTTTAGGTACATGAGGCAGAATGACTGCTCACAAGCTCCACTTCGTGAACCCTCCATGTGCTACAGGGAAGGGGAGGTGGGATAAGATGCCCCAGAGCGTCAATTTAACTTAGAATGAATTGTTCTCCACCGCCGCCACCACCACCACCCACACCGTATATGCATATGAAATTATGAATAAACAGTGTATTAACACATGGTGACATGGTATAGCAAGTTGTCCAGAACCCTATCCAGAGAAGTTTGGCACACTGCTGGTCGGCTGCTGGGAAGGAAGCTGATGTCAAACAATTAGTTAACATGGGTGTTCCCTCTTCTTCTGTCTGATGTTTGTATGACTGTATGTATGCACTGTGCAACAGACGGAGATGTCAATGCATACTTTCACTGAGTTTCAATAAATATTTGTGAAAGCCTTCATGGAATATGACATCGGTGAAACCTTGTAGAATCTTCATACCTTCGTTTTTAGGTGAGTCCTTTCTAGGTTAAAAGAGACTATGTTATCTATGGAAATTGAAAGAATTTTAAGGGGCAAAGATTTATGTCACAAATGTAATTAAGATTGAAAATTGAAGTGGGAAGCAATTTCCCAATCATAGTTGTTGAGGCAACCAAGGCGACTAATGCGGTGGCCCACCACCTTGCTGCTTAGGCACCAAGGTGAGGCACCTAAGTGAAGCCTAGTTTATGTAACAAACTACCCAAAAATCTATATTTTATACCATGTATATTCTCTATTTATTAAAATAAAAGTATTACCCACAAATATTTAGCACGTATGTGTGTGTAAGAAGGTCATATAATGGAAGAAATAACAAATGTTAACAAAATGATTAATAGTTGGCAATCGATCGGAATCTGAGTATATATCTAATCTGTAAAGTGTCAACAAGTCAAAAAGTTTTATTTAACCTGAAATATTGCTAGACAGATATGAATTGAGAGAGAGATAAAGAATGACTAAACTATATGTATAATTGAGGCATCCAGCAATAAAAAACACAATGGGGGCTGCTGTGGTTCATGAATCATGCAGCTGTTTAGTTTTATAGGGCTGCTCGCCTAGGCGACCACTCGCCTTGGCAGTTGGCCAGCACCTTGTAGCCTTGGTGGTGCCTTTAAAAACAATGTACGCAGTAGCCCCGGTGCAGTAGTTGTGATCCATACTTTGTCATTCATTCTTGACTTTTCATTTCTTTGAGGAAATGACAACATCTATGAAACTTTTGATACCATTATAATACAACTAAATGGCAATGATGACATCAAATCAAATGAATAAGTGGTACATACTTAAAGCCCAAGCATCACAGTTAGGTAGTTCTTATGATGCTCATGGTGTAAGCCAACCTAAGGATGAGGGAACAGATACAAGGTAAGAATGAGTTTGTAGAGAAGTTACTAGCTAAGATAACAGATCTCATTAAATTATGCAGATGGGAATCGGAAATCTGCTAGGGAAGCTTGCCATGTATCTTCCTGGCTCAAACTGACGGTATATGTGGGAATCTTGTGGCCTCCAATTAAAAAAAAGATGGGAATCCCACTGGCATATGCTTCTCTAACTCAAGAATTCAATTCATAGTCAATTCTACTCCCTATTAAATCAAAGTACATCCATCACTACTTCTCCACCCCAAATTAAAAGGGAAAAATATGCATAGACATAAGTAAAAATAAACACCAGCTTGGACAAAGTTGAATCCTACAGTTACATGCTCTCTGACCCATAGATGGCAGTTTCGGCCGAAACCGAAACCGGTTTGGTTTCATTTTGGTTTTTTAATATTTTTATTATTAAAGAAAAATACTATTCGGTTTCGGCTGGTCCAAAACCGAAACGGACACTCTGACCAAGGAATTCAATTTTCAGCCAGTTCTACTTAGAATCTAGTAACACATTGCACTGCTGGCCCACCCCAAGTAAGGAAAGATGACGGAAATATATGTAGAAATCATAGAAGAGCCATGGAATACTTTTTTCACAATCTTGGTATGTGGTAATGTGAAATTACTGAAGGAAGATGAGGAACTTCCATATCTTGGTTTCTCGAAGATCTTTCCTCACTGCAGCACCATAAACAATCTTGTGGAGAATTTTTATCAATTTACTTCATGGAACATGCCTTCATCCTGCTGATTATAGTAAGTAATGAGGTTAAATACTATGGTTCTTTGACTGTAAAAGGTCAGCCTAACATGCATAAATGCATTTTATTATTTTCACTCTGTCACATTTCACTTTTTTTTTCCCATTTCAAAAAAAAATATTTTCACTCTGTCCATGTGAAGAGTGATATATTGAGGTGGCCTTTCAACTCCATTCTATTAAATCTAAGAAGGCATTTTGGTCTATCCAAAGCCAGCATTAAGTGCCACGCCAGTTTTTTTTTCCTCACATGACGAACATCACCCTTGTGTTGAACTAGGAAGGCACTTTGTCATGAGCCTTTGTGGCTTTTTGTTGATTTGTCAGGCAGTGGTGTTGTGCATTTAAATTTCCTCATGCTTTTTGAGATCTGTTCTATTCTTCTTGGGATATATTTCCCACAATCTTGGATGAATGGATCCTGTGAAAAGTTTTCTACTCACCTCTCCCATGGGAGGGAAAAGGACCCAACACAAATCTGGGTTTTATTTTCACCCTCATGCCCACTTTGCTGGGGAGAATTGACAGCTGTTTTCAGAGCCAAAACTTGGTCCACTCTTAGAACAGTGGAGAAGAAGCAGAGGACAAATCCCTGGTGACTCATGTCTGCTTCCTCTATCTTTCACATCCCTTCTTTTCTCTGTAACTACCTCTCTGTATATCTTTATCCAATAATGGAACAAATATCACATAATAACTTGCCTTTTGATTCTCTCAGGAGCAAAATCCTGCAGTTGTGCTTGTACTCTGAGCTATCTTTTTCCTTTTTTGTTTTACATCATCAATAGCTATTGGAATTGCACAAAATATCATATAAGCAAGTTTTCTTTATCTAATATGTAGTTGTGCAATCTCAACTGTGATATTTTTTAAGATGTTCCCTAGTGAGTTTGTTAGACTCTGCGTTAATAACACTCAATCTTCACTGCAGGAAGTTGCGGTTAAGAAATTCTTGGACCAGGATGTATCGGGTGATGCATTGGAGCAGTTCAGATGCGAAGTAAGAAAAATAATAGCTCCAGATTGAACATGAAGTTACTGGGAATGAAAATCTTTTCATTATTAGTTTTCTTCAACTTCTGGTTAAGTTCTGACAGTGGTCTACTGCAGGTTAAGATTATGCTTCGGCTTCGCCATCCAATGTTGTTCTCTTTATGGGTGCTGTTACTCGTCCACCAAATCTTTCAATTTTGACAGAATTTCTCCCAAGGTTTGTTTTGTCTACACGATACTTGCAGTACTTTCTTTGAATGAGTAATGTTGAACAGTTTTGTGTCCAAAAAGGAACCTTTTGGGAATTTGAAGTCTTTATTTTGCTCCCTCAATCCTAAAGGTCCAGATAATTTGTTCCTTGGTCTCTGCATCTTTACCTTGATAGCAGTCCAAGTAAATAAAATCAGAATGTTGTTATTAACTTGTTAGAAAGTGAAAAAGGTTATAGTGTATAACTATTCACAGGTAGCCGTGTGTTGCATCCTTTCTGAGAGTTAGAAGGCAGAGTGGAGGGCCATTTTCTTTTATGTTGGAGGGATAGTGAGTGAAAATTCCAGACAGTTTTTGTGTTGGGTGGAAGGAGGGGCGTGGAAAGGGTCTCCAAGTCAAAGTTGGCTCAGTTGGTGAACATTGAAGATGTTCAGCACTCCACTATTCAAAGAAGGTAAGCTAATTGCATGAGCAGTTTTGTTTTGCTCATACCTTGAGCAAGTTTGCTGAACAGTTTTCAATGTTACTGGGTTGGTACACTTGGGTCAGTGGAGATGAAGTTAGACTTATCCGCATGCCTAGAAATGATGCTTTGCACTGGAGCTTGTTGAACTGTCCCTGAAAGTAGGGTAACATCTATTGTGGCAAAGTGAAAGGCTGAAAGCAAAAGAAAATAGACCAATTTATGAACTATAGAGGTGATGATCTATGATATGGGGATCAAGTTTATAAAAGTGATGCAACTTATATCTTAGAATGACAACCTTAATGCCGTGCCTCCTAGAAAGCCTTAACTCTCAAAATATTGAACAGAAATAGTAAATTAAATGGTAACATGTAGGTTGAAGGGCCACATAAATGAGGTTCTTTCAACAAGTTACCTGAACCTGTATTTTAGGATTTTATGGAGATTGAAACAAAAGCCCTTTATATTTACTGAAATGTGACTACATAAGGAGATGGTCATCTTTCTCTGATGATCCCAACAGGGAAGGAAATCCAGAAGGAACATAGATAGAGACTTGGAAATGAGACAACTGTCCACCCTGAAGTATTATGTATGTTTGGGTGGATGTGTTCTGATTCCAAATGAGGATAATCAGGATTTTGAGTGATGATCAACGTGATTAAGTCAACATTAGCTGATAAAAAGGAAGGTAAACATGAATATGCTCATTATGCTAGTGAGCCATTCACTCTATTTCAAGTTGAGCAAATAAGAGAAGAGAAAGCTAGAATGGATGTCCACAAATGGTAGTATTCCAGATTCCCACAGGAAAGAAGATGGAGGGCTACATAAGATTACTGTCCATATCAAATCTCTTGCATCAAATGTAAAATCATTTTAATGTTAAAAAAGTAGGAAATGAAGGTTTCAGAATTGTACAGAACCAATGGATTGATAATCTCCAAGGTTAGAGAAACATGAAATTAATATGGGCAACTTCAGCCAACCCTTTGTTTGGTGGTGGTGGAGAATTGGTGGCCTAATGGAAACTGGTTTGGAGTTGATTGCTTGCACTATTAGCTCGAGTTCTGTGAAACTAGGGATGTCAATGGATCACACAAGATCTGGGATATACATCAGATTTGAAACCTATTATTGGATCATGTTGTATGGCAGATTGATGATTGTGGATTTTAGGTTGACTTGGAGTTCATATTTTGGATCTCAGGTCACACCCACTCTAGAACCCAGCACCATCCTGAAATCTCATCTCAAACAGGACAGGAAATCACTGCAGTCTGTCAGCCCACCACTACCTGCCCTGTGCCACCACTGGTCTGCCCAGTGTTGCCACTAATCTACCTGTCCTACTGCTACTTCCCTGCAGCATCCTGCAACCCTGCCACCATAATTGTCAAGGTACCAAGGTGCCCAAGACATTCTTGGGGTCCTTGAGCGCCTAAGTGCGTAGATGCCCGCCTAGGCAGCGCTGAAGTGTCCAAGGTGGTGTCCAATGTGATATCTCCCTCCTATATGGAATTAAATATCTAAAGACATATAATGTATGAATAATCAAAATGCAATTATGCAATAAAAATGTTATATGACATTATAATTAAAATTTGAACATAATACTCACTAAATTTTTAAAGCAAAGCATTTAGATGGTTCTTGAACAACTAGATTTTTTTAACATTTATTGACTGTGACAATGTTTACATTCTAATGATTCTGAACATTTAGATTGTGAACACTGTTGGAATATGGAGCTTGAGGTCCCGAGTTCTCCAATGTGCAAGTACACACACGTGGGTCAACCTATGCGGTCAGGTCATGGGGTGAAGGCAGCTCTCCTTTGCGGGGGGGGGGGGGGTGGTTCAAGAGGCAGATCCCCCGGAAAGAAAAATTTTAATTTGTGAGGCAAAGTGACAGGCCTCATAGGATCTAGGCTGCCTCAAGGGGCCCAGGTGGGCCACGGTGCCTGTTTAAACCCCCCCCCCCCCCCCCCCCCCCCCCCCCCCCCCAGGCACCACCTTATTGTGTCTTCTTAGGTGCACCCTTACCTAGCCGTCAATTGGGCGCCTTCACCTAGGCAGGAAGTTTTGACAACTATGCCTACCACTGTTGCCATCTCAGGGTGTCCATGATGTTGTATAGCCATGTGTAGGAGGAAGTGGAGGCAGATGTGGAGAGCAAGGGGCAGAGGAGAAGGGGTTTGGGGGGGGGGGGAGTGTGGCAGGTAGTCTCACCCCATTGCTGCTGGGGCGGGCGGATCCAGATAACATAAAATTTAACCCTATATCTGTCCGATAGACACCCACTCGCACATGAAACTACAAAATCTTACTTAGCATGCACACCAATGCCATGTAATCTCTGATCAATTTTTGTGTTAGTTTTATTGGTATTTGTACACAGAAAAGGTGATTGTACCATACTGCATTCATCTTCTCCCTCTTTTTTTTTCATAAGATTTGTTGGCTATCCAATATCAACAGATGTCGCTCTTATTTAAAACATATTACCTTGATTAACTGATATTTTCCTCTGCTCTTTCCAGGGGTAGTTTGTTTAGTTATTGCACCGTGCACACACAAAGCTTGATGAAAGGCGACGACTTCGTATGGCAATGGATGTGGTATACTTCAGCTTGTAATACCTCTTCCAAGTAGTTCCAACAAATTTCTAATCCCGTAACACCGGATTGTCTCTTAATCTTCTCACAGGCCAAGGGGATGAATTACTTGCATACAAGTCATCCAACCATTGTTCACCGAGATCTGAAATCCCCAAATCTTCTAGTGGATAAGAACTGGGTGGTAAAGGTAGAATATTGATTACCTTTGTTATTTGGTATAAGATTTGGATTGTCGATCTCTTTCATTGCCTTTTTTTTTTCTGATCCAACTATAGTCCTTGGTTCCCTAAAGTCTGTCTGATACTTTGTTCACTGGACAACTAACCCATCTGATATCAGTAGTATGATTCTGTGGTATTTAGAAGACAAAGGTGGATCTTGTATGTCCTATTCATGCAGTGACACTACTTGCATATCCTTCCGAAGGAATGAACATAATCTTCTTTTATCTTTTTGCACATGCGTATAGGTCTGTGACTTTGGGCTGTCCCGCTTGCAGCATCACACGTTTTGTCTTCAAAATCAACTGCTGGAACGGTAATTTTCAGATCTCTACTTTTGTCATTTATCAGTGTCAAATAGAGGCATTCTGGATGCCTTGAAAGAACCACCCTTTTTTGGACACAGTAACAATAATGGAAGCCAAAGGCCATGAGGCTCTCACCACTACAGGTTCTAGGGATGTATGCAGCTTAACCTTATCTTTTGCATGATAATTTTCTGATTTTGAACTTTTGATCTCTTGGTCACAATGGGGCAAGCATTACCTGCAATTAGGGGTGTAAACGAGTCGAGTTGAGTCGAGCCGAGTATTATGCTGCTCAAGCTCTGTTCGTTAATTTTTAATTGAACTCGAGTCGAGCTCGAGTTTTATCAAGTATTGAAAATGGTTGTTCAAGCTTGGTTCGTTTAAATACTCTCGAGTTCGAGCCCTTAACGAGTATCTTAACAAGCCTAATTGAATTTGCGAGTTATATATATATATAAATATATATGTATCTATATTATGTATATACATAAGCCCAATTCAATTTACAAGTAAAAAATTAATTGTTTATAAGACCCCAATTTATCTTATTTCAAGGTCATACCCCAAGATCCTTCATAAGTTACTTGTTTAATTATTTTAGTATAATGTTTAAAATATTTAACAACTATATTTATATTTTTATAATTAAAAATTAAACGAACTTGTTCACGAGCTTAAACGAGCCGAGTAGGCAAATGCTCATACTCGACTCGTTTATGAAACGAGCTTAAATTTTTGTTTGAGCTTGACTTGTTTGTTTTATTAAACGAGCCGATTCGAGTAACATTCGAGTCGAATTCGAGCTACTTGTCGAGTGTATTAGTTCGTCTACAGCCCTTCCTTTCATAATTTGTGTATTTACACCCTTATATTTAATCTTTTACATTTTAGTATTCATAGTATTTCGTACCTTAACAAAAATTCTTTAAAAATAAATAAATATTAATATTTTTCATATTTATAATAAGAAATTAATATAATTCGAGTATATTAAAGTAACTAATCGAGTATTTTAACGAGCATATTATCGAGTATCTTACGAGTTGTTCGTGAACGTATTTGAGTCGAGCATATCTCTGTTCAAGCTCGACTCGTTTATGGATCGAGCTATATTTTTGTTCAAGTTCGGCTCATTTATCTAATAAACGAGCCGAGTCGAGTTTTTATCGAGCCGAGTTTCGAGCTACTTGTCGAGTATATTGATTCGTTTGCAACCCTACCTGCAATCAAACCAAGGTTCCCAATTCAGATACAAATGTAGTATTAGTGGCACAATCTTGTTCTTGCAAATCTTGCATTGTTAATGAGATGAATTTAATAATTACTTCCAGAAGACCGAGAAAACTATATTACTTGATGTTATAGTCCCATGATTCATTTCATATATCTAGCTTTAGGTCTACTACTTATTAAAACCCTTTGATTTTAAGATCTCTCTCTAATGTTTAACTTCGTATTTTTTTATCATTTCTACTTCCCCAAACTAAAATAATAGCATCTGGAACATCATGTGAACTTTCTTGCATCATCCGTCACCAAGGTAATGAGGTACAAATGCAGTGCAGACACTAAGGCAATCATATAGTGACATACAATATCGTGGAGTTTCACTGTATCCAACTATAGCTTTGCCTTTTCTTTGTTGAGGATCTTGTTGAAGCATGCAGACTGCATTGACAAATTGAACTCCCTACATGTGGAAAGGACTGATTTATTTTGAGTTAAGAAGTTGTGTGATTAAGTCTTCATTGTCATATTCATTATGTGTAGATGGTGATTCAGTTATCTAATCCATTACTTTTAATTTCCAGCCGGAATGGATGGCTCCAGAAGTCCTGAGAAATGACCTGCCAATGAGAAGTGAGTTCTGTCGTATATTCTATTCATTCTTGACACATTTGATAAAAGAAAATTTACTTTTTATACTTCTGAGACCTGTTGGCTATTTATAATGAAAATGTCATTTGTTCAAGTTCAGGTGTGATGTCTATAGCTTTGTGTAATCCTGTGGGAACTGGCTACTCTGCGTATGCCATGGAGTGGGATGAATCCTATGCAAGTAGTTGGAGCTGTTGGATTCCAGAATAAGCGTCTGGAGATTCCCAAAGAAGTTGACCCGATGGTTGCACAATAATATGTGATTGTTGGCATAGGTAACCTTGCATTGTTGACTTGTTTGAGTAAACTTACTTGCACATAAATGCTATCCTTCAATGGTTGCTAACATCAAAGAGACTCTGCATGGATATTGCTTTGACTTCCGTACGTAACTGTTGATTACTCGTGCAGTGAACCAAGCCGTCGTCCTTCTTTTACGCAGTTGATGGTGCGGCTCAAGCATCTACAACATTTGGTTGTTGACAATTGAACTCTTGCAACAAAAATAGCAGTCATCGCCATAGGTTCATCATTGTTTGTGCAGGGGCTGGAACAGCACCTGCACTAGTGTTATTTCATTCAAAAATTTTTACTCGTGACATCAAAAAGAGAAAAAGAAGGAAAAAAAAAAGATCTTCGTGCTGGGCACTAAGATTCTGTCCAGGTGGAGGTGCCACTGGGAATCCTAACCGAAGTGTTTTTTGGATTCTACCTTCGAAGCTGTGCGAAGTGCAGCAAAGAAGCCGTCTCCAAAGAGCAGCAGCACTTCTATCAGAAGAATGGAGGAAATGCTGTAGATCGTTTGATACAAAGTATAGGATTTAAACATTTTGTTTCAGGTTCCGAATCCATGGAACCTTGGCTTGTCAGAAAGTGTATATCTCGATTGTATTTATACTGCTTTTTGTGAAAAGGAAAGAGAGAGAGAGAGAGAGAGAGAGAGAGAGAGAGAAGGAAACATGGGATGCACAATCCGCACCCTTTGTTTACATCCCCGTGCCAAGTTGCTGTTTCCAAAGTCTGTCCTGTGCTCCAAACTGTGAGACGTGGTAATCTGGCGAAGCGTGTTTTGGCCGTGCGAGATGCTGCCGACACCCGGATTCCAGTGTGACCACATCCCATCTTACCCTGGATTCCAAGGTTTCATCTGTAAATGCCGGGAGAAAGCAGCAACACCTATCAGCAGTGTCGCTATATCGCCACTGGGTTGTGGCCTAATGGCATACGCTTTTTTTTCTTTCCTTTTTTCCTTTTTGCCCTTTTTCTCTTGACAGGCAATCTCTGAGTTCAAAATTGTGCTTTCCACGATGTGGGTCTGTGCCATAATATTGTTCCTTGCCTTGCGATCTCAGAATTTGAAGTGATCGTCTGAATAAAGTGAAATACTTGTAGTAAAGCGAACCCCCACCCCCAAAATAATAATAATAATAGAAATAACAGTAACAATAATAATAATGATAATAATAATCTCAGTTAACATGTGAAAAGAGTTGAGAATGCTCGGAATCGGATTTTGCTGTATGGAATGGGGGACGTTGTCATTGGATTTGGATTGTCAGTTGACGCTTATGCTTTCACTGAATCTTGACATGGAGCGTGGGATTTAGCAGAGTCGTTAAAATAAAACAAATTGATTTGTGATATTTAAAATATTTGAATTATAAATGAATCTAGAATCATGGTTGGAGATAGCCTCTACATGTACCAAAAAAAGCCAAGCACGTTGAACAATGTTATGGTAAAGATAAACTCTCGTTAAGCATCACAGATGTTATCCGTATTTTTGGCCCCCTATCTATATTTATCCTTAAACTTCCTCTTACATGTATTTCAAGTCTTTATCTTCAAACCCAATTTTAGCCTGAAAATTAACATATACATGGTTATATTCGGAAGTAGCTAAAGATTCCTCCATAGGTCTTTATTAATTAATTATCCTCGTCAAACTTGAAGGTGCAACGGGGACTAATAACGCAAGAGATATACTTGCAGATCTACCATGACAATGTGGGTCGATGCGAATAATGGGTGATGATGGACCGTAACCCGACATCCAGTTGGGTACTATGCTCCTTTTGAATATTAAAAGAGAGGAGAACTGCTTAGTGTCCTCTAAGGAGGGCAATAAAGGCAATGTGGATTGTCTTCCAAATAATCATATTGGTTGAAAATCTAATAAGATATCTCTCTCTCAGGTTCAATTAATAAAATTGTTTGGAGGGTAATTCATATATATCACTTACATTGCTCTCCTCGGATAGGTGTTTCTCTTAAACGAGTACATCTTCTGAAAATTATACTATATTCTTTACCGTTTTGCTAGTAGTCATTTTTTTCCCCAACTCTTTTGCAAAGTTAACCAACCAACAATCTAATTCTTTCATGTAGGGTTTATGTGATTCCTTTATCAAAAATGCGTACGTGCATTTCCTTCTTGGCAGTAAAGAGAAAAAAAAAGTATTTATGAGGGTCGAATAATATGAGGGTTCTAATCATACGACGTGAACAATCCACTCCCAACAAAAGCTGCCGGCTCTTTACTGCCAAGGTGGTTTTTTTCCGGATTTTCAAGATGAGGTTTGCGAGAGGGTGGGAGGGACCCCGGTTTTGAATCCGGGGTGGGGTGATTTCTACCCTCTTCGTGCAGAGCCAAGATCGGACTACCCACGTTGACCAAATGCTGACTCAGATGGTAGAAGTCTTGAAATTGGGATGTCTGGGAATTATTGCTTCTATCCTCTGCAATTTGATGAATCACTAAGTACCTTCTGAAACAAAAACTATGACCATGTGAAGAAACCACCATGCACATCTGAGGCTTCGTTCAGAAGCTCCTATGCTATCTCAATGGTCAAGAGCCATTTTTATATTAGTTTTGATCTTTCTATTCACTAACTCGGGATCTTGGTTAGTGGTTGGTTTATATACTATTTGGAGAGAGAAAATCTCGGCCCTCTTATCCATTTGTAAGACCAGTTACTAAATTCGGTCCAATAGATGAAAGCTCAATTACCAAATAGGTGTCCGCCTGCAAGAGTCTCATTATCAAACAGGGCTTATGAGGCCGCACAAGTACTTGATCTGCTATCCTAAGAAAGAGCCCTTATCCCGACGTCAACGTGGACAATCTGAGACGATAGTGTAGCTCTCGACATAACCTCGACATGTTCTAGAATAAGAAGTTAGCTAGGCCCACACTATTGCCCAGCTAGCAGATCCAGAGGGGGGTGAATGGACTGCTAAAAATAAATTCTGCAACTCAAAAATTACCCACTGAAATGTGTATATGTTAGAGTAAAATAATCCTAAAAATAGGAAGACAAAACAATCACATAAGGACACAAGAATTTATCATGATTCGGCACCGAACTTCTTCTTAGTCCTACGTTCAGTCTCTAAACAATACCTTAGGATTTTACTAACTCAATGGTACAGTTGCCCTACTAAGAATGGAGATATAACAAATATGACAAACGAAGTTGTTTTCAAGGAAATATTCCAAAACTTCACATAGGTTGGTATTCTGTACAACTATATTATTTTACGATATTTTTTTTGTAACATCCCTTCATTCTTTGGTCAACCACCTTATGTTGAAGATAGTGACGTATCGGGCTGTCGCCTTCTGAAGGCGACAAGATGACTGTCGCATTCTTGTTGGGAATGCGACAGGCATGTCGTCGCATTCCCTTTTGATTGCAGCATACTGTTTTTGTCGTCTTGTTGTCAGGACAATTGGGACACGTGTCGAGGCATGTTAGATGAAGGCGATATGTCAGGTGTCGCGTTCATGGTGTCGGGCCTGAGAGGGTGACACGTGGTGGGTTTGATGCCGGCCAGACTACGACAGTTGTGTGGTTACTTTTAGTTCCGCATCTCACTCCGACGGGAGGTGTTAGACATAGATTGGTAGTTGAGGATAAGGCGTGTGGCAAACCTGACCGGTTGACTAGTAGTAGTTGTTCTCCATGGCTAGTGCCTCTGTCCAGACAGTTGTTCTCTGTTTGTGTTTGCAGCCTTGGTGTAGTACCCCGAAAATTATTAATTAAAAATTATAGATAATAGAAAATTTATCTATTAATAAATTCAATTAATTAAAACGGTACGCATCATTATTGCATGCGTATAAACCCCTATAAAAATTTCGTAAAAATAGTAGTTATACTTTAAATAATGTTCTCTAATGACCCATCATTAAATTTGGGCATAGAAAAGTCATTTGAACTTAGTTTAAGAATTTATGCGACTTATTAGCATAATTAAGGAATAAGTCGGAGAACCCATTATTTTATGAGCGAAAGTGGATTATAAATTAAAATAAACATGTGGGTAGACTTTAAATAATATGGGATGATAGCCCATTATGATATTTGGACCAATGGACAATCTTGGCCCATGAATAAATTCTCTAATAAAAGGATAATTAAAAATCTAATAAGTAAAGTAAGAACGTGGGATGTACAATTTAGCTCACACGAGTTATGGGCCAAGAGTAAGAGCTCAAATGAAGAAGATTAGAAATACTGGCATAAATAATATTGAATTGAATTAAGAATTTAAAATTACTTGAATAAGTGTGATAAATAGATTTAATTAGAATAAAGGGAGAATAAATAGAAATGAATGAAATAAAAGAAATTTAATGAATAACCCATTAAGCTAAATTAGTAGTGGGTTAAATAAATGGTCCAAACCAAATAAATTGGGCCCAATAGGATGAAGCCCATCTTGGGGAGATGTAATTCAGTGAAATTCGTATCTAATAATTAGTAAATAGTAAAAGGCTAAGATAAATACTAAATAAGTCATGTTTATCTCAAATAAGAGTCCCTAACCATCCTAACCCCATTGGCCACGAAATTAGGCCTCTCCCTTACCCAATTAGATAGATATAGCAAGAAAAATATGTGATAATTATGGAAATTCGTAATTAAATGAGGAGGAAGAGTTTTAGGTGATTTAGAACTCTACAAGCCATCAAAACACCCCCCATTCGACCCTAGCAACCCATAGAATGTGGCTGAGCATTGGGAGACGAAGAGGAGGCAATTTTTGGATGAGGAGCTTGGAGGAGAAGGGCTGGAATTCGGACTTCTTCATATTTTCGTCATCAAACTAGGGCTTTCTTACTCATGAAAAGGTAGGCAATCTCTCAAGTAAAAATCATGTAAAAATATCCTAGGTAGCTTTCATGTACCTCTTCAAAAGCCCTCTGATCTGGTTGTATTTCGCTCATCGATTCGGGCGAATTAATTCGTGAACCCCTGCTATTACCATGAACCGAAATCTTATGTTTTCTCTAATTCCCCACATGTACTTGCTCTCATGCCATGATAAAATTCTCATATATACTGCATCTTATTATCTTTCAAACGCCCCTGGTCTTGCTCAATTTCAACTACCATGAGGGAGAATTAAATCTTTGAATCCCTATCTATTGCTTGTACCGACTCTTCAAGTTTACTATAAACTCGGTGCATATTGATCCCATATACATGAGAAAATTCTCTAAAATACTACTTCGTGTTAGCTTTCGAACGCCCCTAGTTCCATAATTTTTCATTATGTATTCATCTCTGATTAGTTCATTGAACCCTAACTGTGCTGTTTAGGTCATCAGAATGTAGCGTGTTCAAAGCATGGTTAAATCTTGTCTAATTCAAATTAATCGTGCATGCTGAGAGATATGTGTCTACTTCATTTGAAACTAGATTTGTGATTTTTGGTCATTATACACTTTTATATTGAATTTAGAAGAGCCCTGTGTCATCCAGTATCAACCTGAAAAAAAGGGAAAAACCTGGACCGTCACTGATATCGCGGCGGCGCGATACGCCGCGATAACAGGAGGGTCGCGGTCGGCCGCCAGGACGCGTCTTGAATGCGGCGGGCCTCACCACCGCGTTCCCTTTCTGGTCCGAGCTAGGCCGGCCGGTCTGCGGATCGCGCCTGAGCCGCCGTCGCGACTTGAATCGCGACGGGTAGGTCCGCCGTGATTTGGAGACTTCGGCCAGAACATGAAATGCTCTCATGCCCTTGTCAATTAAGCTATATGACTCAAGTTTAACCCTAATCATGCACTGTTTTGAACAGTAACAATTTGATTATTTCTATTTGTTAATAATCACATGAAATATATTATTTAAAAGTCAATTGCATGACCTATCATATTCTCAAGATTTCTTTACACTTGCACACACATAACATTATTAATTGCCATTTGACCTTATTAAATACCAATAATGTATCTGGTAATTAAGTGAAACTAATTACCTAATTTCCATTATTAAATGAAATGTCTTGTTAGTTTTTTTCGCGTGATTGTACACGTTATCGCATCCCTCTGCCTTCGAGCACTCGAGGCACGACGGACCCGTTTTACACACTTTCCATGATTTGGACACCTCTCCACCGGGAATACTCTCGACTGGACTAGGGAATCCTTGTCAAGACCTCCGTATGTCTTCTTGGCTTTGGCGTACGTCCATTGCCGACGAAATGGTTGTACCCTTTAATCCGTTACACTCTTAGGGATCTGTACGATCCAAACGGCCTTAGTAAGATCTCTCTTATCTTGTGATCACGCCGGACATCTGGCCAGTGTTCTTAGCACGGCTAGTGGGCGGTGGTGACTCTTCTACCAGACTGCCGGTACCCGACCTGGTGCTGTGCAACCGTTACTATCGTGGTTTATCGCGTTGTTTTACGATTATACCCCTATCTCATCTACTATTCTGGTACTCTCATCTATTCACGTTCACTCTACTGCCTTGCATTTTCATCTAGTACTCTCTTGAGACTCTTGAGCTGTTGTGGCTCCTATTGCGTGTTACTATACATGACTGTCTAGCACCATAATTGGGTCCAGTGACCTTACTGACTCGAAGCATAATTGTGCAGGGCACGAAGAGTGTCCGAGGGGCTCCAATCTAGGCAGGAAGAGAGCCACTGAAAATACCTGCAGGGGCTATTAACGGTGTTCTGCATTGCACCGGTTCTGACTATCTCGCATTGGCTAGACACCTAACTGTTATACTATTAGTCTGAGGAGTTCAGACGTACTGTACCATTTCGTGCTATTATTGTGCTAGCACTGACTGTTATAAAATTAGTCTGAGGAGTTCAGACGAAATGTACTATCGTTAAACGGCTACTGTCCCAAAGTGACTATTGCCGTACTTGACTAGTGCACTGTGGTGCAACCATACACGTTATCTCATTACATGTTATCTTTTTACACGCTATCTCTTTACATGCAATCTCGTTACACGCTATCTTGATATACAAGCTATCTCGTTACACGCCACCTTGATACAAGCTATCCTATTACATGTCATTTTGATACACGCTATCTTGTTATACACTATCTTGTTACACGCTATCTCGTATGTTGTCATCCTAATTTTGCAATACTCTTGAGAAATATATTATCGTTCACTTGTTATCTTGTACTATTACTCTCTTGACTGTACATGATCGTTCTCTCTAGTTAACCAGCGTTACAAGACATTAATCACTTAAGCATGCTTGTTTACACGAGATATTAAGTCCTACTGAGTGTTATCACTCACCCTTCGTTATTTGTTATTGTGTTTTCAGTAAGTCAAGTGACGACCTTACACACAATAACGGGATTGGACTGGAGTGATGAGCGTCCTGGAGTCATAGCGATGGATTGTCCCCAGTACCTTAGAGTCTAGTGAGATATTTACTTTAGATTTCTTTTCCAATGTAATAAAGTCATTGAGCTCTATGTTTTGGCTCTGAATTAGTGGTTGTAATAGTTTAGATGAATTATCAATAAAATGATGAGTTTCATTGCAATTATGGTTCATTAGTAGCTCTGATATTTGCGAATGTATGCGTAATTTACATTACCATACTCGTTGTTCATGCCTCCCCGATTTATTCCGCTGCTAAATTGGCGGGGAATGACACTTGGGGTTAGTCCTAGTGCCGTGGTTTACATGGGTTTTCGGTCTCGACATGTTAAGATTGATGGCCGTGTAGTTACTTTTTGCTTCCGCACTTACTCTGTTAGTAGAATAGATTTACTTTCTTAATTTCTGTTAAACCATATATCTATTCTTCTTGTTAGAACCAGTGGGAGATTGGTAGTCCCTACTGGGCTTCTTCGTGAAGTTCATTCCCTCCTTTACAGGTGAGACTTCACAGCAACGCTTTCCGCGGCGGGCAGAGGAGACCGAGCCGTAGTAGACAGTGCCCTCATTGAGCAGTGGTCCATCTTGTACTTGTGACTTGTCACCCTCGGGGTATGCCTTTAAGGATCTGTTATCCCCTATTTTTAGTACTTGTACTTTGTTACTTTGAGACTGTACTATACTCGTACTTGTGGTGGATGCTTTCTTTCACTTGTAAGTACATTTTAGTGCTTGTTTTCATCATTTACTTCTATTACATATCTTGTTAGATTGGTCCGTTAGCCCTTCCGAGTCTTCGGACCCGTGGGCGGCAGTACCAACAATTGGATTCTTGGCGGGAGCTGAGTGTCCAGGCGCTAGGGCTGTTACAGTGGTATCAGAGCAAGGGGTCATCAAGACTTGTAATGGAACTAAGTGACAACGCAAAGTTCCATAGGAAGTACAAGTAACACTACTAGCTGTCGGGTCAATCTGTTACATGATTAATAGTTGTGTCATAGGACATGGCTCCACGTAGACGTAGGTAGGTCAGAGAGCTGATGCAGCATCAGTACGTCGTGCTGGATGAGTCGGTTGCAGCCGAGCATGCACCGACAGATGCTCAGCCTCAGCACGAGGACCAACAGAGTGTCTGTTGCAGCAGGGAGCACAGCAGTAACAGTGGTACCTACCCCCACCACCACCAGAGGTTATGGAGCAGTGGTGGAGAGCGATGTTCCAGGCACCTTGGCAGTATTAGAAGATGCCAACAGAAGGTCAGCAGTTCGCATAGATGGCAGTAGAGGAGCAGCCACCAGTGACTCCGTGGCAGCACCAGTATAGCCAGAGGTACCACCAATGGTATGACAATAGACTCCAGTAGTGGCAGCAGCACCCGAGGACTGCACGACACTTCTGGAGAGGTTCCTTCATCTTCGGCCTTCGACCTTCTATGTCGACTATGATCCTGACTGAGCAGAGAGATGGGTCCATAAGCTCGAGCATACCTTCGAGACCATGGACTGTGCAGAGCAGGATTAGGTCAGACTGACAGTTTATCAGCTGAAGGGGTCAGCTCACGAGTGGTGGAGGACTCAGAAGCAGACTTGTTTCCAGAGCAGGAGGTTAGACTAGATCACTTGGGATCAGTTTCTAGATATCTTTCACAGCGAGTACTTTCCTGACTGTGCACATCATGAGAGGAGGGACCAATTCCACGAGTTGGCACAGGGAGATCAGTCCTTGGCACAGTACCACTAGAGGTTTGTAAAGCTTTTGCGGCACGTCCCTCATGTAGCCACTAGTGAGCAGGCTCACACTGAGTGGTTCATTAGTGGGTTACGATCAGAGTTGAGGTGGGCCATGGCTGGCCACCTGTGTGACACCTTGGCGTTAGCAGTGGCCAGAGCTATCGCCTTGGAGAGGAAGTCTCTCTTTCAGCTGCAACAGGGAGGAGGTTTGATGAGGTCTACCCCATACCTCAGATCAAGCAAGGCTTGTTGTAGAAGCTGGTCTAGGTGCCATCCCTTCAACTCTTCTTTTAGAGTGCTCCTCTTCCTGTGCGAAGAGATGATCTGCTGTGGGTAGGTGTTTTGTTCCCCTTGTTGAGGGAAGACTTGTTGCTACAAGTGGTTGTACTACCTCTTCGTGGGTTGAAGAGACGGTTAGTGGGAGATGAATCTGTAAGTGTATTTGAGGGGGACTATACCTTGGTTAGTTGAATCCCAAGTAGTTTTTTAAGGACTGGACGTAGGACTCCTGGTGATAGGAGGTCTGAAGTAGGATAAAAATTCTTGTGCATTTTGTGTGATTGCTTTTATCTTATTTCCGCTACTTGCTAACTCTAACACATGCGTTTAGCATTTTTGTTTGAAGTTCTTTTTATAGAAAAATTTTAAGATATATTTCAAGCAACTCATTCACCCCCCCTTGGGCTTGCAACTTGGTCAAAAGGTGGTATAGAGTCAAGTCTTCAAGCAAGTAGATCTCATGATCTGAAGAGGAAAAAGATAAAAGGCAGCCCAAGGTTATGCAGAGGAACAATCTGTCAATAGGCCTCCACTGTTCGATGGAGAAGACTGCAACTACTGGAAGACAAGAATGGAGTTCTTTCTTCAAGGTCTTGACTATCAGTTTTGGACTATAATAGAAGACGGAGTTCTGGCAGTCATTAACTCCAAAGAGAAGTGGACAGATGATGACAAGAAAAATATGTCTCAGAACAACAAGGCCAAAAGTATATTATGATGTTCATTAAGCAAGAAAGAATTCAACAGAATATCTACATGCAAGTCGGTCAAAGAAATGTGGGATAAGCTGAAACTCACCCACAAAGGAATAGATAAGGTGAAAGAAACCATAATAGATATACTCGTAACACAATATGAAAATTTCCAAATGCATTCAAGAGAATCTATCTCCCAAATGTACAGTCGATTCACCGATATCACAAATGGACTGGTTGGGCTTGGGAAAAGGTATGAGACAGGAGACATCGTAAGAGAAAATACTAAGATCCTTACGAACTTTGTGGACTCCCAAGGTTACAGTCGTAGAGGAAGCAAATGATCTCATGTCTATGTCGATCGAAAAATCATGGGTCCTAATGGCTCATGAGATAAATAGGAGAGGTTAGGAGAATCCTCCACCAAGAAAAAATGTAACAATGCTCTCAGAGCAGTAAAGAACACCTCTGAAACGAGATCATAAGATGAAAGAAGTGAACAATATAGTGAGAAGAAGAAGCCTTCCTTTCCAGAAGACTGTGAATGTGCTTTTCATTCAAACACACCACAAAGAATAATTAAAAAGAAAGAAAGATTTATAAAGTGCGTGAGAAAAGAAGGAGAAAAAGGAGAGGAGTGCTTGTGTGCACAAGGAGGAAAGGTGATCGCCAGGTACACGAGGGTACCGAAGGAGTGAGTGAGAGGTGGAGAGAGTACTTACCTTCACCCAAAGATCACAGGAGATGAAATTGTGGTGGGTTGACTTCTACTCCTCCAATCGGCCGACCGGTAGAGAAGACTTTAGCTGTTTGGTTACCTTGCAAAATGGAGAAAAACAAGCAAACACGTGACAAAAATGATTAGACTATGGTGTGTAGAATCAAATTCAAAGAAGTATATGAAAAACACAATGGCATGGGATTGAACACACCTTGTGGAGGTAGTGTTAAACCCCTAAAAGTTAGGTGTGGATGAAATGAAGTGAGTGTGTGAGTAATGATGTGATGAATGTGCTAAGAAATGAGATAAAGAAAAAGGGGAAAGAAGAATAGGTGAAATAAGCCCGCTGCCGTGGATGAGGAAATGGAAGAAGCCTCCTCCTCTAATGTATGAAGTCTCGAAGTAGCTTGAAATGGCGGCTCTTAGCTTCAGAGTGTGAGTCTCCAGTGCGGCAGGGCTTCACTGTAGTGCTTGAGTTATATTTCAAAACAATGGCCTCGGGGGTCTTCTTTATATGGGTGAAATTTGGTAAATCGCGACTGACACAGTGGTCGCTGATAGGCCACAAATGCGTCGTTAAACACGTGACTAACAATCTCAAAATTATCGGCTTACACTAACGATTTTAACAATAGTTAAGTGGTGAGAGCCGAGTCGAATCCACGGGGAACTAGATATAGAGTTGAAAACCTGAGTTATTAGTTAAGAAAATAGTGTGGTGATATTAATACTAAGTTGTATTAATTAAATCTAAACTATGCTAAATAAGTAAAGAAAGATATAAAGAGTGAATGAGAGAACTCACGAGACAAAAATCTAAGATTGCATTCCACTAAATAAAATGGTCAACAAAAAGTTATTTTATACTAAACAAATCAAACCACAAACAACCTTAAAAGAATCTGAATAATAGAGAGAGAAATAGAAGAGAGAGAAAAGAGAGAGACGAAAGAGAGAGAGAAAATAGAGGAGAGAGAAGAGAGAAAGGAGAGAGAAGAGAAATACGTGAGAGAGAGAAGAGTGGAGAGAGGCGAGAGAGAGAGAGAGAAGAGAGGAGAGAGAAGAGAGGAGCCCACGTTGCATGCAACCGCATGCAACGTGGGTGTGGGCTCGGTGGCAGGCGGCAGGGGGCCAGGCGGGCAGCGGGGCCCTGGTGCGCAGGCGGGGCAGCGGGCTGGCGGGGCGGGCGGGGCCATGGCGCGCGGGGCGGTGCGGGGCAACGCGGGCGGCTGGGCGAGGCCGGGCCGGTGCGAAGGCTGGCACGGGCGGCTGGGCGAGGCGCGGGCGGCTGTGGCGGGGCCAGGCGGGCCAGGTGCGACCGGGGCGGGCGCGGGGAGGCTTGGCAGGCACGGGCGCGGGCGGTGATCGCGCAGGGGCTGGGCAGGGGGCCTCTCCTGTGCTGCTGTTTGCTGCTTCGTCTCCGAAGAAGAGAGACCCGGCGGAGAGGAAGAAGAAGAGCAGGAGAGGAGGGTTGCGTGAGGGAGAAGAGAGAAAGTCAGAGGGGGGAGAGGATGCGCGGATGAAAAAAGAGAAGAAAAGAGGGAATGAGAGAGAGCTCGGGGGAAGGGAATGCTGGAGAGAGAGAAGAGAAGAGCCCCCCTTTTACAATAGAGAGATTTTAAAATAGGAAGAAAATATTAAAAAAAATAGAAAGAGAGAGAGAAAGAAGAAGGAAGGTGGCTAGGGTTTTGCAATTTTTTGTATATGCCAGATTTGCCCCTGTTGGATTGCTTGATTCATTGGCCGTTAAGCACTTCATAAAATGGCCCATTAACCTGCAAATACACACATAATTGAATTTAATCAATTAACGTTCATGATAATAGAAATCAAATGAATTTATCAAGTATTAGTCATCAAAATGGCATGATTATTCATGATATTGTGATATTATCACATCCCCCAACTTACTCATTGCTAGTCCTTAGCAATGCACCCAGGTGAGTAATTAGGACTAACAGGAACTTCAAACATCATTTTTCATGTCAAGAAAGCAGAGATAAGATTGATCAACAATAAGTATTTCCGGTTCTAGTAGCATGTGTCAAAGATAATCATGCAGTTCATGTTATTAGACAGTTTCTCAAGATACAGTTGAAATTATCATTTCCTTCATGAATGCACTTATGATCAATAAGCATTACTTAAGACAATGTATGAATTTTGACCCATTACTTAGAGATGATATCAACTCTACACTCCTAAAAAAATCCTCGAATTACAGGTAGCTTTCACTCTGCCTTTTTATCTTCATCCTTCAGCATCATTTTTCTTTTCTTGAATATCCGTTCACTGTTTGACGCGAACTTCAACACTTCATGAGGTGCTGAAACCCGGTTACTAAGCTAGGGATTTCCTTCTTCATTTTATCATCATCATTTTTTTCATAACTTGCAGGCAGGTAGCTTTTTCCCCCGAAGTTTCCAATAAGAGTGTAGAATATCAATCTTCATCATGAGTATTAGGTAAAACTCTCATCACCCTCTTGAATGACACTTATTCATCATCTAATACATGTGTGAAGGTTCCTCAAATTCAAATGCAGTTTGAGGAAAATGCTAAGAACATAACCACAAAATTATCCTTTAGCGTGCCACTAGTACCAGTATATACTTAGAGTAAAAATCATTCTAGACCGAGGTATTCTTTCCATGAGAAATGATATGTGAGTTAATGAGCACAAAATAATGCATGGGATGTTTCAACAGGATTTAAAGATTTGAAAGACTTGCCCTCCCCCAACTTGTATGACATTGTCCTCAATGGCATAAACATAATGAACATAGAATACAGCCAAAGTACGGTAAGAAAGGAGAGATACAACCTGATGATCACATGAGAGTGGTGGCAAACTGGCTTCATTAAAGGTGATGAGTTGCCCACTAGCCTTCCAAATACCTAGAATTACAAATAAGTTAAATTTCCTAAAAAAAATATTGGGTTGCCTCCCAATAAGCGCTAAGTTTAATGTCTTCAGCCAGACACAATGAAGTTCCTGTGCATCTACTCAAGATCATTCAGGGGAATAGATTCTTTAGGTGAGAGCTGCATGTTTTCCATGTATGGTTTGAGACGTTGACCATTAACAGTGAAAGTTTGACCATTTTTAGGATCTAGAATTTTAACAGCACCATGGTAAAAGTTTTACAACAATGAATGGTCCATCCCATCGAGATTTTAATTTACCTGGAAATAAGCGCAGCCTAGAGTTAAAAACCAAACCTTTTGGTCATGATGGAAGGATTTCCTCAAAATGTGTTTGTCATGAAAATTTTTGGTCTTGGCTTTATAAATTTGGAATTATCATAGGCTTCATTGCGCAATTCCTCAAGCTCATGCAGTTGGAGGGCTCTATGTGATCCAGCTTGGGCTAAGTCAAGGTTGAATTGTTTTATGGCCCAATAAGCCCTATGCTCTAACTCGACAGGAAGGTGACAGGCTTTACCAAAAATCAACCTGTAGGGAGACATGCCAATGGGAGTCTTATAAGCAGTCCGATAGGCCCATAAAGCATCATCCAGCCTTTCTGACCAATCTTTCCTATCGGGCTTAACGGTCTTTTGGAGAATGTTCTTGATCTCCCTATTGGACACTTCCACCTGGCCACTGGTCTGAGGATGGTAGGGGGTAGCAATCTTGTGAGTTATCCCATATTTTTTAAGTAAAGCTCGAAATTGGGAATGAGTGAAGTGAGATCCCCCTCACTTATGATGGCCCGAGGGCACCCAAACCTAGAGAAGATATTCCTCCGCACAAATTTCATGACAACCTTATGATCATTGGTGCGGGTGGCAATGGCTTCAATCCATTTAGATACATAATCAACCGCCACAAGGATACTCATTGCCAAAGGATGAAGGGAATGGGCCCATGAAATCGATCCCCCAGACATCAAAAATTCTACCACCAGAATGGGGTTGAGTGGCATCATGTCTCTCCTAGAGTTGTTGCCCACTGCTTGACATCTCAGACAGGTCTTACTGAATTCATAAGCATCCTTGAACAATGTGGGCCAGTAAAACCCACTTTGTAAGACCTTGGCGGCAGTTTTCTTCCCCGAGAAGTGTCCCCCACAAGCTAAAGTGTGACAGAAATTAGAATGCTTTGTTGCTCTTCCTCAGGGACACATCTCCTAATGACTTGGTCTGGACCCATGAAAATAATTCAGGGTCATCCCAGAAATAGTGTTTGACTTTAGAGAAAAAATGATTCTTTTCATTTTTTGACCATCCTTCAGGAATTTGCCCCACCGCAAGGTAATTGACAATGTGAGCATACCATGGGGGTGTCCTATGAGAAATAGCAAGGAGGTGTTCATCGGGAAAGGAGTCATGCATGGGAGCACTGTCTGGGATGAGAATTCGAGACAGATGATCAGCAACATTTTCAGTACCTTTCTTATCCCGAATCTCCAAATCAAATCTTGAAGGAGAAGGATCCATCTGATGAGTCTTGGTTTGGAGTCCTTCTTTGCCAGGAGATACTTCAAAGCAGAATGATCAGAGTAGATGATGACTTTTGCCCCCAAAAGATAAGATCGAAATTTTTCAAGGGCAAAAACCACAGCAAGGAGTTCTTTTCTGTGGTGGTGTAGTGTAGTGAGCATCAGCAAGGGTGCGACTCGCATAATAAATCACCACAGGCCGTTTATCAATTCTTTGTCCCAAAACAGCACCGATGGCATAATCAGAGGCATCACACATGATCTCAAAGGGCAATGACCAATCAGGAGTTGAAGAATGGGAGCTTTGGTCAAAGCCTCTTTCAAAGTAGTGAATGCCTCTACAAGCATCATCAAATTGAAAAGGGACATCCTTTGCTAGGAGAAGAGTTAGGGATGGGCAATTTTGGAAAAATTTCAATGAACCGGCGATAGAATCCGGCATGGCCAAGAAATGCCCGAATCTGTCTCACGGAGGTGGGGGAGGAAGATCAGTGATGAGGCCAACTTTGGCTCTATCTACCTCAATGCCCGCTCAGACACAATGTGGCCTAAGACTATGCCCTCTTGAACCATGAAGTGGCTCTTCTCCCAACTGAGCACCAAGTTTGATTCGACACATCTAGCCAGAACTTTCTCCAGATTTTTCAGACAATTTTCAAATGAATCCCCATATATTGAAAAATCGTCCATGAATACCTCAAGGAATTCTCCCACCATATCAGAGAAGATTGCCATCATGCACCTTTGAAAAGTGGCTGGTGCATTGCAAAGTCCGAATGGCATTCTCCTAAAAGCAAATGTGCCATAGGGGCACGTGAAGGTGGTCTTTTCTTGATCTTCTGGGTAAATTGCCACTTGATTGTACCCAGAATAACCATCCAAAAAGCAGAAGAATTGCTGGCCTGCTAGTCTCTCTAGGATTTGATCCATGAATGGGAGTGGAAAGTGATCTTTCTTGGTCATGGCATTGAGCTTCCTATAATCTATGCACACTCTCCATCCCGTGGTCAATCTAGTGGGTACCTCCTCCCCTTGCTCATTTTTCACCACTGTAAGCCCAGACTTCTTGGGAACCACTTGGGTTGGGCTTACCCATTGGCTGTCTGATATTGGATAAGCAATGCCAGCATCTAGCCACTTCACTACTTCCTTCTTCACCACTTCCTTCATGTTGGGATTTAACTCCTTTGCGTTTCCCGGCTTGGTTTAGCATTGTCCTCCAAGTAGATGTGGTGCATGCAAACAGATGGACTAATCCCTTAAGGTCAGCCACTGTCCAACCTATGGCACCCCTATGCTCCCCTAAGACTTCTATCAATTGGGCTTCTTGGGTAGGACTTAGGTGGAGGCAATGATAACAGGCAAAGTTTGGTTTGGGCCCAGGAATACATACTTGAGGGAGTCTGGAAGAGGTTTAAGCTCAAGATCTGGAGGGCTTTGAAGTGAAGGTAGAGCTGGTGCAGATTGCAAGGCCGGTAGAGGTTCGACCTTAGACCATGGTGCCAGACGGAGTGGTGAGTCATGTAAAGCATTGGTCTCCTCAAGTTGGTCAACATCTAGATCATTGTCAATGGACTCAGTCAAAATGTCAATAGAATGACATCCTTCTTCTGATCTGGATATGCGAAGCTTTAAAAAATTGAGGGAAACCTTTTGTCCCCCAAATGAAATGTCCATCATCCCCGTAGCACAGTTGATATTGGCTTTGGCAGTGGCGAGGAAGGGACGACCAAGAATGATAGGAGTGTGTTTCAACTCCTGGTTGGTGGACATATCAAGGATGAGAAAGTCCACGGGGAAATAACAGTCATTGACTTTGACAATTACATCCTCTATCAATCCCCGTGGAGTCTTGACCGAACGATCGGCCAGCTGCAGAATGATGGAAGTGGGCTTGAGTTCCCCTATGTTGAATTGTTCATAAATAAAGGTGGGAAGAAGATTGACACTTGCCCCTAAATCAAGAAGGGCACGATCAAAGGTTATGCCACCTATATCACAAGAAATGAGGGGAGCACCAGGGTCCTTCAACTTCCTAGGGAGGTGGTTTGTCAAGACTGCACTAACATCTTCAGATAGCCAGATCTTCTGAATTGCAGTCTTGGATTCCCTTCGTGGAGTGCACATTTCTTTCAAAAATTTAGCATAAGTCGGGACATGCTTTATGGCATCTAGGAGTGAAATATTGATGTGGACTTGTTTGAATAATTCCAGCAACTCCTCATCTTGGACCGACTTCTTCTTCTTAATGGGCTTGGATTCTAGAGCACTTGGAAATGGCACTTGGGCTGGTAAGAATTTGGATCTGCAGAAGCTTTCTCTTTTCCTTTGTTCTCTTCCCCCAACTTAGTTTGAATGGGCTCCTCTTCACTATCACTAGTATCATCTTGGGCCTCTAGTTCAGGATTATTCACAGCCTCTTTTCCCTTATGTGGGTCACTTAGCACCTTACCACTTCGCAGGCTTGAAATAGCTTTTATGTTCTCCAATTGTGGGCCTCTTGGTTGGACTTGTTGGACAGGTTGAGGTAGGAGGCCTGGTTGTGAAGCAAAGCCGGTGGTAAGTTTCTTGGGTTGGCCACAGGTTGGCTAGGCAATTGGCCCACTTCCCTTCTCATGGTGGTTTCAGCCATTTGGCCCACTTGGGCTTCTAACCTAGCCATGGTCTGTTGGTTTGTCGCCAAAAGTTGTTGTTGCTGGTGCAATTGTTGTTGTTGGCCAAGATGATCTGTTGGAGTTGGTTGAAAGATCTTCAAAGTTTTGTTGAGGAGGTGTTGAAAAGTAGGCTGAACTTGCTTGGGTTGGGGAGGAGGATATTGGACTGCCTGAGAGAATTGGGCTTGAGGCCCTCTAGCATAAGTGCCATTGTACGGATTTGGCTGGGCCTGAAACTGGTTCTGGAATGGTTGTTTTGGGGCTTGAGGCCCGGATGGGTTAGGTCTTTGAGGTGGAACTTGTTGATTTTTCCAAGAGAAATGGGATGGTTTCTCCAGCCTGGATTGTATGAATTGGAAAATGGGTCTATTGGGCTTGGGAAATCCTTGGGCTGCTTGGACTGTTCTTGGACTTGTTCTTGGATGAAAGGTGGGAGTTGAGCTGCAGTTGGACATTCATTAATGTGATGGGCGGGCTAGCACACAAGCTACAGACTTCCTGATGATAGGAATCTGGGCCAACATATGGGCTTGAGGGGAATGGGCCAAAGGAATCCTGATGGGTCCTAGACAAGATTTGGTCCATCTTTTGAGCCAGAGAGGCAACAGTTTGGGCCATCGTGTCCACTTCTCCCACTTTTGGGCCATGAGATGTTTCTCGAATTTGGGCTCCGATTCAACTGATTTCTCACTTCATACAACCCAGCCCGTTTGGATGGCCCAACAGATCTCTCATAAGATGAAAGTGAGGCATGATTAATTGAATTTTCACTTAGCATTTCAAAGGATCATAAGCCTCCTCCTCACTTTTACTCATGAAAGCTCTCCACACGAAGCATCCACCATTTGTCTATATTGTTCAGTCAATCCTTCATAAAATGCTTGGACAATTGCCATTTTGAGAGACCATGGTGGGGGCATTTTCTCAAAAGTTCCTTCAACCTTTCCCATGACTCATGAATTAATTCCCTGGTGTTTGAGAAATCCAGTAATGGCTCTTCTCATGGTATTGGTTCGGCCTATGGGGTAGAATTTTTTCAAAAATTCTTGTTGCATTTCTGCCAAGTTCGAATGGTTTTCCCTACAGTGCCCAACCAATATTATAGCTTTATCCTTAAGAGAGAATGGGAAAAGAGTCAGTCTGAGGGCATCATTAGTGAAGTTCTGGATCTTGACAGTGGAACAAATTTCCAGAAATTCATCTATGTGTTTGTAAGGGTCCTCATTGGTATTTCCATAAAAGGATGGGAGCATTTGGATGGTGCTGGATTTAATCTCATATTGGATGGCTTGATTTGTGGGAGATGAATACAAGATGAAGGTTGATATTGATTGGGAATGAAATAATCCTTCATTTGTTTGGGGATTTCTTGATTATCTTGATTTTTAGCCATTTGATTTTTCAGGAGATTATTCCTTTGATGCAGAAGTCTCTCAATTTCTGGGATTGGTCCTAGCAAATTAGGGCTTTGTGATCTCCTACCATGCATGCACTAGGACCGAATGAGAGAAGAGAGAGAATTTTTTTTAAATTTGTTTTTTTTATATTTTTTTAGATTTTTTTTTAATAAAGACAAACAAGTTTCAAACAATTACCCTATTTGACCTAGAGATCTTAGACTTGAAAGTGAGATTTCTCACAAAGTGGCTATAGACCAACTAAGTCCACTATTAGGTATATCCACTGGCCAGGTAAGAGGTGGGGTAGTGGGAGGCTCCCCTACTTTCGTAGGGACCTAATTAGATAACCACTTTCCCGCTTAGGCGTTGCCTTTTAACCTCTAGCCTTAGACACCAGTTTCCAAAACCAATTAGTGGGCCCAAGTGGACCTAAACCTCAGTGTGAACCCTAAGGCCAATGTTTACTGACTTTTATTAGGGCTTGAGAATGCCAAAGATGCAGGAGATTGTGGTTTGTGGGCTAAGGAAGGGTGATCAAATCCCCACCTTATCTTGTAAGGAAACTGCCCTTAAAATATTTTAGAAATGAAGTGCACACCACAAAATCAAGCAAGAGGTTCTATGCAAGCATGGCAATGCATGATCATGCTTTCTAAAAGATGAGATTCTTACCTTGCCTCCCGCAATCTTCGACAAAAAGGAAACTTTCAAAAAAATAAAATTACCTAAAGATGGAAATCTAAATGATGCATGTCCTAAAGATGGAAGGTTTCTAATCTTGACATGACATCTTTGATTGGATTCAAGTGATTTATTTTTTTAGATTTTTTATTTTGTTTCTTTTTTTTTTAAATTCAACTAAACATGGAAACTAAGAAAAGGAAACTAAATCAAGAGGATTTTAATGGTACTTACCTCCAACGCAATCCCTCGTTCTTTTGGAAATGAAAACAAATGGAAAGAGTGAGAGAAGGAAACTCACCTCACTTACCCTTTTTTTTTTTCTGATTTTTCATGCAATTTTGGATTTTTCTTTTCAAAACAGAACTTTTCACCTACAGATTTGACTTTCAGCGACAGTTTTCTGACAGATTCTTCCAATGTGCAATTTTCAGGATTTTTCACTTTTTATTTGATACTACAAAAAAAAGAGAAAATGTTAGCATGAATATATACAAATAACACCAAGATTATCAAAACTAAAAATATAATTCCCCGGCAACGGCGCCAAAATTGATAGCCCACAAATGCGTCGTTAAAACACGTGATTAACAATCTCAAAATTATCGGCTTACACTAACGATTTTAACAATAGTTAAGTGGTGAGAGCCGAGTCGAATCCACGGGGAACTAGATTATAGAGTTGAAAACCTTGAGTTATTAGTTAAGAAAATAGTGTGGTGATATTAATACTAAGTTGCATTAATTAAATCTAAACTATGCTAAATAAGTAAAGAAAGATATAAGAGTGAATGAGAGAACTCACGAGACAAAAATCTAAGATTGCATTCCACTAAATAAAATGGTCAACAAAAAGTTATTTTATACTAAAAATCAAACCACAAACAACCTTAAAAGAATCTGAATAATAGAGAGAGAATAGAAGAGAGAGAAAAGAGAGAGACGAAAAGGAGAGAGAAAATAGAGGAGAGAGAAGAGAGAAAGGAGAGAGAAGAGAAATACGTGAGAGAGAGAAGAGTGGAGAGAGGCGAGAGAGAGAGAGAGAGAAGAGAGGAGAGAGGAGAGAGGAGCCCACGTTGCATGCAACCGCATGCAACGTGGGTGTGGGCTCGGTGGCAGGCGGCAGGGGGCCAGGCGGGCAGCGGGGCCCTGGTGCGCAGGCGGGGGGCAGCGGGCTGGCGGGGCCGGGCGGGGCCCTGGCGCGCGGGCGGTGCGGGGCACGCGGGCGGCTGGGCGAGGCCGGGGCCGGGTGCGAAGGCTGGCACGGGCGGCTGGGCGAGGCGCGGGCGGCTGCTGTGGCAGGGGCCAGGCGGGCCAGGTGCGACCGGGGCGGGCGCGGGGAGGCTTCGGCAGGCACGGGTGCGGGCGGTGATCGCGCAGGGGGGGGGGGGGGGCCTCTCCTGTGCTGCTGTTTGCTGCTTCGTCTCCGAAGAAGAGAGACCCGGCGGAGAGGAAGAAGAAGAGCAGGAGAGGAGGGTTGTGTGAGGGAGAAGAGAGAAAGTCAGAGGGGGGAGAGGATGCGCGGATGAAAAAGAGAGAGAAAAGAGGGAATGAGAGAGAGCTCGGGGGAAGGGAATGCTGGAGAGAGAGAGAAGAGGAGAGCCCCCCTTTTAAAATAGAGAGATTTTAAAATAGGAAGAAAATATTAAAAAAAATAGAAAGAAGAGAGAGAAAGAAGAAGGAAGGTGGCTAGGGTTTTGCAATTTTTTGTATATGCCAGATTTGCCCCTGTTGGATTGCTTGATTCATTGGCCCGTTAAGCACTTCAAAAATGGCCCATTAACCTGCAAATACAACACATAATTGAATTTAATCAATTAACGTTCATGATAATAGAAATCAAATGAATTTATCAAGTATTAGTCATCAAAATGGCATGATTATTCATGATAATTGTGATATTATCAGTCGCCTATTTATGTGAATCACGACCCACCAAAGCGTCGCATCGTGACGACATAGACCGACGCGTTTCAAACACTTCCAACATGATCGATTCTTTCCAATTTTAATAAATGGCAACTTTAAATCACGACGACATGAGTGGTCGCGTATTTGAGAGAATCGATGTTCTGATAGGGAGTCGATGTTCATATGATGGAAGGTCAGAAACGTGACGGCCTATGTGGATGCGATTCTAAATAGCAAGAAAATCTTTCCAAAAATAATTTTGGAAATTGCCATAAATCGAAATTGGAAAATCTTTAACGTGACGACTTGAACGAACACGATTCAAAACAGAGTAAGCGCTAGAAAAGGAAGTGTGATACGTGACGGTTTGACCCGTTGTAGACCAGGCTCCTTAAACCATGACTACTGTGTCTGTCGCGAATCACTTGTGCATAATAGACCCCTTCAAAGCCCCTAGAAAAGTTCTTAAAAATCCTAGAAAAATAGGAAAATCACTCAAGAGGGTAATTGAAGAGAGCCACTTTGAGGCATTACGGTATAACATGAAATGTACTCGATATATTGTCAAAATGGCGTGTCTATAGCTGCCTCGCCTTGGCGTCTACTTTGCAAGGAGATGGAGCGTAAATACACGAGAAGAAAGCAACGAAATGAAGTGAATTGAGTGGAATGAAGTGGAACGACTGAAAGGTAGATTCCAAGGTATGATTAGACACGCCTCTAACAACATATGACAGGAGCTATTCCCCAGATCACTATGAGTGGCTTGTAGAAAATCTCAAGAGATAACTCAATGTTTGGACGAAGGGAAAGGGTGTGCACGTGGGCTCGAAGGGGAGAAAGATCAACTTCCAGCGTCGGGGAAGTACCTACGGACACAATCTGGCAGGTTTCACCATTGGGGAGCGTTTACCAGGTTGTGGACGTGCTGCAGCCAAGGGGATCTATGGGAAAAAAGGATGAATTGATATAGGAATCCAGAACAAGGAGTTTCTCAAGGGACACTCTTCAAACATCAACAAGGTGAACTGAGTACTTGACTCGGAATGGAATATTTCATGTTAATTGGAATTTAGAATAAGCAGTTCTCTTTAGTTAAGCACAAGAGCAATCTTTCGGAAATGAGCTCAAAGTCCTACATGATGCATGCTGGGCTAAAAGAAAAGATAAAATAAAAGAAAATATAAAATAATCAAGGATAATATTGTATGATGACCGAAGTCAAGATATCGGATGGAATCCGTCATCCTTCTTGTAAAGCGTAACGGCCATCCTCGAGTCGTAGGAATCCTCTGAAATTATCACTATTTTTGGCGGTGGAGGGGAACTAAATTTTAGATTCATCAGAGTCTTAAGGTCCTTGATATGCTCTAATAAGGTATACTATATAGTATGATGCAATGATACCGGGAATTGCCGAGGATGATCATGAAATGTTACGGTGAGAGACGCGTATCCAAAAACCTGTGCTCAAAGATTGATTAGCATTGACAAGCAAAAGTAATGAAACCAAAAATATAAAAATAATGCTGCTTGAAAATCACGACAGAGTATGTGGACGCGTTTCACTTACCTGAATCGCGACGACCTGAACGGTCGCGATTTACCTTCACCAGTTGCAGTGGAAGTCAGAGTGGGCGCTTCGAATCGCGACGTATGTGTCGCGTCACACAATTTTGAAACTTCCACCCGAGGCTTGATTTCCTTGCCTGTTTTGCATTCCTTGCTCTGTTTTGGCCTGCCTTTGGGCTGTGCGGCCATGGGGGTTTAAAAATACCCCATCCCTGCTTTCTTCATGCTCTTTAGCCTCTCCAAAGTGCAAAATTGAAGCCATCAAGCAAGAAGAAGAAGAGGAGGAGAAGAGAAAGAGCTTGAAGCCATGGATCATGATGGAGCACCCCTATCCAAGAGGCCAAGAACTGAGGGATTTCAAAGGTTGAGGAAGGTAGATGGACATATTTTGCAACAAGTTGATTCAGGTGAAATTGGTGAGTTGAAGTGTTTCTTGCATTGATTTTCATGTTTTTTCACTGTTCTTGCATTTTTTTCTTACATATTCTTGCTGTTCTCTCTTTATTTTCTTTTCTCTTTCCTTCTCTTCTTCTTCCAATACCTATTATCATGGCCGAACCTACCTATCCATATAACCCGTGTGACCAGCGCCATCCTTCTCTTATGGTGACCAACCCATCCATACTACCCATAGGAATATCCCCTTCCCGGGCACTGGAAGATACATGAGACTCCCATGGCTCCAAAAACTAACCACTTCATAAGTCTATACATGAAAACATTCTCTGTAAGTGGGGAATCCAAAATCTCACCGTCAACGCCAAAAGATATCATGAAATTCATCTTGTTTGGCGGCATGGGGGCTTTGGTTGAGCTATGGAACCCTCAAACCCACACTTTCCTTTTTAAGACCTTCGAAGCAACCATCCTATTGGAAGAAGTTGAAATGTTATTAGGCTTGAAGCAGATGAAGAGAGGATGAGGATGAGATGGCCATCATGACAAGGAACATTACAAGCAAGGAATTCTTGAGAGTTTCATGGATACAAGGACGGCCCAAGATATCCAAGCCAGAAAAGAATCAACTTGCAAAATTGGTGGCTTGGACAATGAGGGAGATACCAAAAGCAGAAGATGATGAGAGATTGGAGAAAGTGATGAAAGGATTCGCCATATGCCTGGTGGTGCACTCCTCTTTCCATCGATAGATTGTTGGCCCTTTACGTACGGCAGCACGTCAGCCTAGAGGGGGGGTGAATAGGTTTTTTCTGAAATCTGAAATAGAAACTAAACACAGAAAAAATCACTTGAAGGTTTGGTTAGTTTAGTGTGTATAAGAGTGCAGTGCGGAAGCAAATAAACAATCACACAAAGGACACATGAGATTTATCCTGGTTCGGCCTTCCCACATGGAAGTCCTACGTCTAGTCCCCAAGCAAACTCTTGGGATTTCACTAACCGAAGGTACAGTCCCCTTCAAGGACACTACAACACCCTAGATACCCATCCAGGTCTTCTTCTCTTTCCCGGGCAATAAGGCAACCCACTTCTTTTCTAGGCTCAGAAGCAAACTACTTCTTTTACAGGTTCAGAAGTAAACCTCCTGGAACAAACCCCAGTGCGGTTCTGCTAGACTTAAACCCCAGCTAGGTCCTGTTGGTACAAACCCCAACAAGGTTCTGCTAGACACTAACCTCTAGCTAGGTTACACACTGTATACAGTCCTACAGCCGGACACATATCTTTCTTAGAAAGATCAGACTGAGAAGCTTTACAAGATAAATACTTGTGTAAAGCTCACAGTCCCAGACTCTCCCCAGATATACAATGAGCTCGGAGAGAAACAGAAGAGAGAAAAGAAAGCAAGAGTGCTTGAATGCTTGAACGCTTGAGATGCTTGAGGGCTTGAATGCTTCTGCTGGGCTCAGGCTCTTTCTCTCTTTGAGTGCATGTGTCGTTGAGGTTCCTCACTGGATGTACACTCTTTCAAAGATGTTCAGGAAAGGCTCTGTTGTCTTTCTTCAGTAATGCTCCATCTTTTATAAGCAGCTTTTGATCCGTGAAGAGATCAGTTGAGCTCTTCTAGTCGTTGCTGACCTTTCTCTTCATTTGTCTTAATCAGACTCTAGTGTCTTTTGAGATCTGTCAGCATAGAAGAGAGTGTTTAGCATAAAAGGTTTTATGATAAAACTGTGCATACCACTGTGTTTCTGCTAACATGCTGAAAATAGTAGTTCATATCTATTTGACAAGACTCTGAAAATGCATGCAGCTTTTTCTGTCAGAAGATATTTTGACTTTACATTTAGGCGCCAAGCATATTTGAAATATAAAGGCAATCTGTGTTTGAACAGAATCCATGAAGAAATCGTTAAGAGCATGACTTATGAAATCGTTATGTGAAGAGTCGTTATGATCTCCTGAAGAAATCGATGTGATCACTTATGAAATCGTTATGCAAGCAAATCGTTGTAATCAATAAAGAAATCGATGCGAGAAGGCAAGTCGATGTCTTCACTTATGGAATCGTTATGCAAGCAAGTCGTTGTGAGAGCAATTCGTTGCACTCACTTATCAATCGTTACGGGATCGATTTCTTAACAAATCGTTACGGCCACTTAGCGAATCGTTGTGAGATCGATTTCTTAACAAATCGTTACGGCCACTTAGCGAATCATTGTGAGATCGATTTCTTAACAAATCATTACAGCCACTTAGCGAATCGTTGTGAGATCGATTTCTTAACAAATCGATGCGCTCACTTATCAAATCGTTACGGGATCGATTTCTTAACAATCGTTATAGCTCTTGTTACTATGGCACTAAAATTGAAATCGATGTATATGAATAAACATCGACTTTATCATTGTAGTGCGCCAAATATTGCATCAATGAAAGACTTAGCATTTTGCTATGAGATTGATGCGACACAGATGAACATGATATTAAATGAGACTCATCATCTGTTAAAGGGATTTGATGCAACACAGATGAAGCAAAAAATATTTATGAGTACCTATATTTTATTATCTCCGCAATATATATTTTGTTCTCATCTAAATGCATCATATATTTTGTTATCACCAAAATACCAAGATTACAGATAACCATAGAGTGGTTCAACATAGACAACATACTTGAAGAGGAACAACTCAGTGCGGTATGCAGCATATGGGAGGGAGAGAGACTGGGACCGGCGGTGCTAGCCTTCCTCTACAGTGGACTTACCGGGGCGAGCTTGGGTAGGCCTCCCTACGGTTCCATTATTATTCACTTGTTGGACTGAGTTGTACTTTATGTTTGACGTGAATAATGAGGCCTCTAGCTCATCCCGCATCTTCTCCAAGAGTCCGCTCCGTCATATGGATGGTCTGGTGGGCTTAGAAGGGCGCGTGGCAAACCGCGTGCCACAACTTAAAACACGGGCAGATTGGCATGATCATCTCCGAAGCATGCCCAGGAACACGTTCACTTGTACTCCGGTGCCTCTTCTAACCAAGGACTTGTTGGCCCTTTTGGTACGATAGCAAGCTAACCTAGAGGGGGGGGGGGGGGTGAATAGGCTTTTTTAAAATCTGAAATAGAAGCTTAAACACAGAAAATTATCACTTGAAAGTTTGGTTAGTTTAGAGTAGCAGTGCGAAAGCAAATAGACAATCACACAGAGGACACAATGAATTTATCCTGGTTCGGCCCTTCCCACGTGGAAGTCCTACGTCCAGTCCCCAAGCAACCTCTTGGGATTTTACTAACCAAGGGTAAAGTCCCCCTCAAGGACAATACAACACCCAGCACCCCAGGTGGTCTTCTTCTCTTTCCCGGGCAGAAGGCAGCCCACTTCTTTTACAGGTCAAGAAGCCAACCTCTGGTACAAACCTCAGTGTGGTTTTGCTAGACACAAACCCCTAGCTAGGTTCTACACTGTATACAGTCCTACAGCCGGACAGAAATCTTTCTTAGAAAAGAAAGAACAGACCAAGAGCTATTACAAGATGAACACTAAGAACTCTAGCTCTCAACCACAGACTCTCCCCCAGATTTACAATGACCACAGAGAGAGAGTGAAGAGAGGAAGACTTAAAAGCTTTTGAAGATTTCTGCTATGAAAAGCTTCTCTTGATTTTGGCTCGATCTCTTCTCTCTTTCTTTGAGTGTATGTGGAGTTGAGGTTCCTCACAGGATGTACACTCCTTGAAAAAATCTTCAGGAAAGCTCTTTTTTTTCTTCTTCAGCCTTGCTTCATCTTTTAATGAGCAACTTTGAACAAATCCGTTGGAGTTCTAGCCGTTGCTCATCTTCTCTTTCTTCTGATATTTTGTGGTCTACGAGGTCTGCAAGCATAGAAGAAAGGTTTAGATAAAAGAGTGTTTCTGTCAAAAAGGCTCATACCTCTATGTTTCTGCTGTCATCCAGAAGTGATAGGTAAGCTCTTTTTGTTCTGACAAGAGAGAAGAGATCTGGAAAGATAAAAGAGATCTTCTGTCAGAAATATATTTGACTTTTCATTAGATGCCAAAAACATTTTGAAATATAAGGAAATCAATGTTTAAGTGAAATCCATGTTGAAATCCATGTTTTACAAGCGAATTCATGTTTCACTTATGAAATCCATGTGAGAAGCAAATCCATGTTTGAAGCAAATCCATGTTTGAGGCAAATCCATGTTTTCAAGCGAATCCATGTTTCACTTATCAAATCCTTATGAGAGCAAATCGATGTGAGAGCAAATCCATGTTTCACTTATCAAATCCTTATGAGAGCAAATCGATGTGAGAGCAAATCTATGTGAGAGCAAATCCATGTTTCACTTATCAAATCGATGTGAGAGGCAAATCGATGTTTCACTTATCAAATCGATGTGAGAGGTAAATCGATGTTTCAGTTATCAAATTCTTATGAGAGCAAATCGATATGAGAGCAAATCGATGTGAGAGAAAATCCATGTTTCACTTATCAAATCGATGTGAGAGGTAAATCGATGTGAGAGGCAAATCTATGTTTCACTTATCAAATTGATGTGAGAGGCAAATCCATATTTTCAAGCAAATCGATGTGGCACTTTGTGAACAAAAATTGATGTATATTGAATAGACATCAATCTATTTTTCAGTGCAAATCACACAACGATAGTACAATAAATTTATATTTATTAGGAAAACATGATATTAAATATATTTAATAATATTTAATTAATCATAAATTTTGTTATCACCAAAATATAAGGGTAAAATATAGAGTGGTTCAACAGGACTTACAGACGCGGCTAGCACCCGGTGTGGAATTACGCTTGATTGGGGCGATTGAGTTCGTATTATACAACGCACACCACTGCCTCTCCCAACTTGGACTTCCACGGCACAACTTTGAGGGGTCATCTCATCTACCCCCGATCAAGAGACGGGAGATTGGTACCAACGACGACGGAGAAGAAGACACCATCAAAGCGCTATGGAACGTCTGCTCTTTTAGGCGGCCGGTTCCACATGTAGAGGAAGTGGAGGAGGAGTGGATGACTTATGTAAAGGTACTCATGAAAATCTGGCCTAAAGTGACCATTGTAAACGGCAAAATTAAACCCTCAATGAGAAATAAATTGCCTCCTTTATATGGCCAAATTGCACTATCTTACGTGATTGTATCATCCAAACAACTTAGTTTTTTCCTTAAAAATGGCCCTGGGTGAGCCTTTTGAATCGCGACGGATACATGCGTCGCATTTAACAGCTTGATCCACGACCAACTAGGCCGTCGCGCTTAACTCTAAATCGCGACCATCTACCCCGTCACGTTTCAATTGTACATCAAAATTCAAAATTTGCGCGCCTTAAACTCAGCGCCGGGGCAATGATGATCTTCTAAATCGTGACGACAGCCTCTGTCACATTTTAAATAACTGCTTGAAAATTGCAACGATTGTGTCCGTCGCATTTTAAACCTGTTCTGGAGGCTACAAAACACCCGAGAGCCCCTCCATTCTCCCCTTTCGGCTCTCTCTCTCTCTCTCAAGCTTTCTCCACTCTCTCTCAACCTTCTCTCATCTCTCTCATTCCCCAATGAAGAAGGTGGCCTCTAAATGCTGGCGCGGCGAGGGAGGCTCGGCAGAGGAGGAGATGTTGTCGGCACTGGAGGTGATGATGGAGGCGGAGGTGGAAATGCCGGGAACGGCGGCCCGGCTGATGGTGGAGGAGCTCGCGGCGGTGATGGAGGAGGAGAAAGCTCCGACGGCCACAGAGGAAGAGACGACGGCGGTGATGGAAGAGGAGGAGGAAGCACCGAGAGGGAGGCTCCGGCGAGGAAGGAGAGGACGTGAGGCTCCCCCACGAGGCGATATGGTGAGTGCCCTAACCCTACCCCTCGTGTTTTTGTGAGGAGGAAGAGGAGGAGGAAGGCCGTCGGGCCGGAGAGGGGAAGAGGGTGAATCGCGACGACACCAGCCGTCGCGGTTCAAGGAGTTGAATCACGACAGCTTAGGCCGTTGCATTTCAACATGAACCGCAAACGACTCAGCGGTCGCGATTCAAACTGAAGCGCAACCACTGAGTTGGTCGCAATTCAGAAAGCTACCCGAGAAGAGGAAAAAGGGCCTATTTTCTGCACAGTTTTGATTGTTTAAGTGTGCTTTGACTTGTACTGACCTATGTGTGCCTTTTTGATGTGCATGGAGTTATGAGGCCAAGGATTCACTGGCCGCTGGTGATAGCGGCGTACCAGGGGCTCCTAGACTTCTAGAGGGAGAGAGTCCGGGTGATGGGGTTTGGGCCGATCTTGGAGATCGAGCTCTTTTATGTGGATAGCCCCCTGCTACAGGCCCTGAGAGAGAGATGGGATCAGACGAGCAGGGCCTTCCTCCTACCCTGGGGGCACATGGTGCCGTCCCTGGAGGACGTGGCACAGATCACGGGGCTCAGGTGTGACGGAGAGGCGGTGACGGGGGTGACGTACGTGGACTACACTAAGTTCATGCAGGACCTGCTGGAGTTGGGGCCAACAGGTGTAGATGACCTCGGCGACGGAGGGTGGTCGACAGAGTGGAGATTTTGGAGAGCATGGGTCTGCGGGGAGTGAGGCAGACAGGCGAGGAGTCGTTGCACGAGTTCGTGCAGCGAGCGGCGGGGCTGGCTAGGGCAATGTACGGCCAGGACCCCGAGGATGGGAGAGGGTGGACTGAGACCTGAGGAGGTTCCTGGTGCTGTTCCTGGGCAAGATGCTGCTGGGGACGAAGGGAGACAATATCCACTGCCACTCTTGGAGATATTGGAGGACTTGGAGAGGGTTGGGCAGTACGCATGGGGTGCAGCCTTCTGACGCACACCTTTGCAGACCTCTCCAGCGGCACGGCTGCGAGACCACCGTGGGCAGATTCGCCCCTTTCCTCGGGTACGCTTTTCCTTGCTTGAACTTTCTTCAATTTTCTGCATTCAAATAGTTAGTCAACTGATTCATATATTCATGTATGCAGGTTGGAGTTATTATTACATTCCTCTGGGGAGGGCTACGGAGGTACGGCCAGACTCGCTCCCCTTGGGTCAGAGGGGCTGCCGGTGGTGACGGCGACGTCCTTCTCGCTCCAGCTCGACACCCTCAACCGTGACATCCGGACTTCCTGGCCCTCTTGATATTGTGTCCTACCTCATCTTCCTTCCATGCATTTCTTATGATATATGACATGTGACTGATGTATGCATGTGTGCAGGTGGTGTGGCAGCCCTATGCGAGCATGACAGACGATGGCCAGCCGTGGGTAGAGAGCGGCCGACCTCGTTTCGGGTGGGACTTGGGGGTCCATTGCCTAAACGAGATCAGGCCACTCCGCCTTCGGCTCGCCTTGAGGACGCTAGGGCTGCACCAGGTGTGGTCCGATGAGGTTGAGCAGAGGGGAATTGGGAGGAGGACACGGTGGAAGGCCAAGAGGGTGGATTGGCGCCTACGCTTCCTCGACAAGTACACTGAAGGCAGCGAGGAGGATATTTGGTAGAGTCCGATGCAGCGGACAGTTTGCTTACCTCTAGTGCTACCAGAAGGTATACGGGGACGGGACTACATGAGGCCAGCTAGGGTATGCACTTCTAAACTTGACTGATTCATTGTGATGTGTATGATTGATCTAATGAATGTGTGCATATGCAGGACGCTCGTGATGGCCTGATTGACACCCTTCGGCCCAGTTGGCAGGCACGGAGGCTCAGTTAGAAGAGGCACGTGAGGCTCTGGTGACTCTGGTAAGTTTAGAATATTATACCTTTGCTTTCTTTACCTTTACCATGCACGAACCTGATTTGTTTTGGATGTGCAGTGCATGGCGCAGGCCACTGTGGAGCATACCGATGCCGCGGGTGCCTCCATGATTAGGAGTGTGCCAGATCAGAGGTGGCCTCTCTCCAGGAGCAATTGGCGTCGACGGTGGCTCGTGCGGAGACAGCGGAGTCTGACCATAACTGCACGGGTAAGTAAATCAGTTATACATATTGGAAATGAATTACTTGACACTTACACATGTTGCTCTGTGTGTAGATTGGTGAGCTCCAGAGTGCTCTCACGCTCGCGGGCATGAAGGTGGCTGAGTTGACGCAGCAGTTGTCCGAGCTGCATACCCAGACTTCTCAGTTCGACCCCGACCTGCCACGCGAGGCTATCGAGCTGAGGGTGACGCTTTCCATGGAGCGTCGGGAGCGTGAGCAGGAGCGCCGTCGGTGAGAGTAGGAGCGTGAGCGACTCTCCCAGCAGGTCCTGGACGTGCGTATGAGCCTCGGTGTCTCAGAGTGGCTGTTACGCGAGGCGGAGGACTGGTACCGGCGTGGTCGAGAGTGCGCTATGAGGGAGGGGCGAGCTAGCGCCTACTCTGCGAGCTATCTTGTGACTTCCTCTGAGTACCAGAGGAACGTCCAGGAGGGACGCGCCGCTCAGCGTTCCACCGACTCTCGTGCTTCCATGAGGCCACCGCTTCCTCGCTCAACTACGGACCCCGGTGAGGCGGAGAGCAGCCGACACCCCCGACCAGCTGAGAGTGGTGGCGAGAGCTAGGCCACCTTCATATGACTGTACTTTTCTTTTCCATGATGATGTGTACCGGTGGGGGTACTTTTATATGCTGTACTTTGGAGCTGGTCCCCCCTTTGGGCCATGACATATATAGATGTACTTTGTCTTCCTCCTCGTTGTGTGTAGCAACCTGAATTTTTGGGAAAAAATAAAAATTTAAATAAGAATTAAAACCTAGCTAAATGGATATTTAAATAGAGCATTAAATAAAACCCATTAATAGAAAAGAGTAATGGGCTTTGCTTAATGGATCTTCTAGAATTTATTGGTCAAAATATGGGAGAATAATAGGAAAATACCCTAAATTCGTAACTAAATTATTACCTAATAGAAAAGGGGTATTTAATGCATTAAATATGAAGTTAGAGTTGGAATTAGATTCTAAACCTACCCCATATGGGTTAGCACGAATTTGGATTTTTCCAAGTCTAAATAGAGATTGGAAAGCAAGGAAGGAAGGTGGGAGTAAGGAAATTTCGTAATTTAAGAGGAATTAGAGTAGTAGTAGGAATAGAAATACATACTTGCATAAATACACCTCTTAAACTCTCTTGGGCAACCCTAGCTCGTTGCCAAGAGTTGCTGGACGTGGAGAGGAGGCTAAGGAGGAGAGGATTTCGTGGAGAGAAGAAGAGCTTGAAGCTTCTTCCCTTGTTCTTCAAGTTCTAGCCCTAGAAGACAAATCGAGTCAAAGGTAGGCATTCTCACAAGCATAAATCATGAAATTTTTCTGTAGGTTCTTCCTACCCTCTTGAACGAAACCCCCAGTTTCATATTTTCCATCCATCCTATCTTTTGTTCTTAATTCTGAAGTTCTGCAAATATGATAACCGAGACATCATGTTAAATCCATATCTCCTTGTATACTTGATCCATGCTATGAAATTTTATGTAAATACTTGATCTTGTTAGGGATCTTTTGACCCCGAAAGCCCTAATTTCTGTTGAGCATATTACTCGAATTAAATCCATCTTACTCCCTGTGATGTTCTATGTTACTCGTTCTTGTTCATTCTCAAACCATGTTCAAACCATGCTCTCTCTCGAATCCCTATTTACTAGAAGTACTCTTGCATGTCTAGTTCATTTGCCACTGATTTCATGATTTTTCATCGCATATATATTTAGTTATGATTTTCTGAACGACCCTGTATCAATTTGATTCAAGTTGGTCCGCAATCCAAAGCCTGGTCTGATTCCTGTCAGAGCCAGGCGCAGACCACCTGATTGCGACAGGCTGATATGTCGCTTCTGGTCTGATTGCGACCGACCACCTGTCGCTTTCTAAAGCCGTCGCGACGCCTTCCTTGTCGCTTTCTGAATGCGACAGTACCTACGTCGCGTTCTGGCCACCTGAACAAGACAGCCCTGTCGCGACCCGTACAGGACCCTGTCGCGATCTGCCCTACCCCTGTCGCAATCCTCACTGGACTATGTCGCCTTCACAGGAATTTTGTGAAAAAACCCATAAAATATTCTATGCCTTTTTACAGTTATACCCTCAGTAAAAACCTTGCCTAAAAATGGAGCAATATTGAATAATTTTAAATACATCTCATGACTTATTTCTATCTACGATTTCTCTTACACATGCACACACATGAACCATCCATATATGGCTGAAAACTTGCAGAAAATATCTCAAATGTATTTGGTAATTTATTGAAATAAAGTACATTAATTGCCCTATTTTAAAAGGACTTATATTTATTTCTCGCGTTGATTATGTACCGATATCGACGCTCCACTATCCTAGAATTCCTCTAGAACGTCGAGCACCTGTTTTATATACACACTTTACTTGACTTGTGGTGAACTCTCCGTCGGATATTCCTTTCGCCGGACTAGTGAACTCTTGCACAAGGCCTCCGTAAGTCTCCTCTGATCATGGATTCCACATAGTCGACGATCCGGTTGTACCCTAACACCTATGATACCCTTAGGGATCAATATGATCCAACGGCTATTAGAAGTTCGCTCTTACCTTGAATCACGTCGAACCTCTGGACTTGTGCATAACATGGCCAGCGGAAAGATCGTGAATTCCACCTGACTGCCAATACGACGTGCGCGTGTTGTGCAACTGTTACTATCGCCTGTTTACTCGTCGCATTACGTGAAATGTCCCTAGCTCTCATCTGTACTCTACTCGCTCGTCTATTCACGTTCACTCTACTTTCTCGTCTATTCATCTAGTGCTCTCATCTACTTCTTGGTACTCTATATTGGCCATTGACTGATTGTCTAAAGATAAACAATATAACCAATGCCTGGCAATATATAAAGGGCTCGATCTGGTCCTGGGATGTGCGCCCGAAAGTGCTAGTGCCCATGGGAGTAAATGATCAGAGTGTTTGACATTACACTCAAGTGCTATCTATCTCGACTATATATGACAATCAAAAACACAAAACGTGCTATACTCTCTCGATGTCTAGAATGACAAACAAGTGCTATACTCGTCGTGCTATTACTATACTTGTGCTAGTTGTGCTATGGCCATCCTGCTATTCGTGTTATACTCGATACTTGTGCTACTTTGGAAACTATACTCGCTCTCGTGCTATTGTGCTATCTCTTGCTATATTTGACTCTCTTGTACTGCTATCTTTAGATACTCTGCATTAAAATGCATTAATTAATTAAAGCCTGCTTGAGCCTGGATTTAAGTCCTACTGGGCGTTATCGCTCACCCTACGTTATTTGATGTTGTGTTCTCAGGTGAGACCGAGGATGACACATACACTCAAGAGGAAGGGAATGACCAAGAGTGAAGCCAGGAGTACCCTCGAGTCATTTGCTCTAGAGTTGTAGTTAGTTATTTCCTTTTATTGAAATGTAATTGGGCCCTATAGATTGGCTCTGATATTAGTGGTTGTAACTAGACATTTGAAAAGTTATTAATGAGAAAGATTTGATTTAGTATTATTCAATGTGCAATGGTTTGATGTCTAGTATTTGCTCTATACCTTTTCTTGCAACTGCCTTCGCGCTCCGATATTCGCGTTAGGGCGTGACATTGTGCCTAAGATCACTTGAACAAACAAGTTAAATGTCTGTTCTGGCTCAGCCCCTTGCATGTTAAGCGGACGGGACTTCATGATTTTGTCAAGGGGCTGAGCCTTTATTAAATAAGGTGGAAATAAGAGAAATAACATAATTAAAATGCCACATGCAAAGCAGGATGCTAGCAAGAAATTAAAGTGAGCACGCATGATACATTCATCAAATGGGGTATGTTTTTTTGTATTTTCCAACATATTCAATTTTTTTTTATTTTGGGATATTCAATGTTTTTGGATTTTGAAAGTATGTATTTTTTTGAGGTTTTGAAAAATTCATTTTTTGGGTTTTGAAATATTCTATTTTTTTTTAGATTTTGAAATATGCTTTTTTTTGAGGTTTTGAAAATATTCATTTTTTGGGTTTTGAAATATTCTATTTTTTTGGGTTTTAAAAATTCTATTTTTTTGGGTTTTGAAATATGGACTGCAACCCGACATAGTCCTTTCTAAAAAAAGGCACGCGGAACGAAAGAGATCCGCTCTAATGGAAAAACGT
>JACBKR010001376.1:0-51972 GCA_014218235.1 Colocasia esculenta | reverse complement strand
GAATCCTCCCGCTTACTTTCTTCCGGATCTTCTTTCTCTTCCCCCAGTCCTCCTCTTCTTTTTATCTTCTCCTGTTCTCTCTCTTTTCTCTCTCCCTCTCGGCCTGCACAGTACCCGCTGCACGCCAGGCCACCCCGCCTACGCCCCTGCATGCTCTGCCGTGCGCGTGAGCCCGCGCCCCTGCACGCCCTGCCTCCTCACACAGACGCCTCCGCAAGGCCGCCCGCGCGTCTGCGCCTGCCTGCACGCCTGCGCGCCTGCTCGTGCACTGCAAGCACTCGCGCCAGTGCCTGCCTGCGTCCCCGGCCGCCCGCATCTGAGCCTGCCTCCGCCTTCGCACCCTGCTTTCGCGCTCCACCTACACACCCCGCCCTCCTCCACATGCATGCTTTTGCATGCACGTAGAGGAGGTCTCCTGTCTCTCTATCTCTCGCCCTCTCTCTCATCTCTCGTCTCTATCGACTCCTCTCTCTCTCTCTCTCCCTCTCTCTCTATTTTCTCATCCTCTACTCTCTCATCTATCTTCTCTCTCTATTCTTCGCCCTCTATTCTCTCTCTTCTCATCTCTCTCTTCCAACTTCTCTATTCTCTGTCACAAGTTTTTAAAATATTTTCTCTCTTTCTCTCTCTCTCTCGTTCTCTCTCCTTTCTCTCTCTATTTCTCATATTTTCGTAGTGTAGTTGTTGATTTATTTTGTTTAGTATAAAACATTTTTTTTGTTTAACATTTTTATTATGTAGTGGATTGTAATTTTAGATCTTGTCTCCTATTCTCTACTCTACTCTTTATCTTTCTCTTTATCTATTTCACGTAGTTTAAATTTATTTCGTGCAACTTAATTTTAATATCACCACGTTCTTTTCCTAAATAAAGACCAAAGGTTTTCAATTCTAAAATCTACTTCTACGTGGAATCGACTCGGCTCCCACCACTTAACTATTGTTAAAATCTTTAGTGTAAGCTGATATATTTTAGATTGTTAGCCACGTGTTTTACGACACAATTGTGGGCTATCAACTCTTCCTGGTAAAATCAGTCAGTGTTCATCGTTATCTCGTAGCTCTCTGAGTTGAGAATCCGACGCTTCAAATCGTGTGCCAATCCGATACCCATGCAAGGAGAATAGACACTTTGAGTGAATCATATGTTGAATGATCCTGAAGGCGACAATGACCCTGTCGCGTTCCCATTCAGAAGGCGATGCCCTTTATGTCGCATTCATGCCTACACCGATTGCTTCCAGGACATAATCGATCACCTTCAGAAGGTGACACCTCGATACGTCGCGTTCTCATTTGGCATTTTAATTCCTGAAAATTCACCAGAAAATGCTTCAAGACTTCCTTCTATGGAAGGCGACGTATCGAGACGTCGCTACCTGGTAGCGACACATAGCCTGTCGCGTTCTAGTTACCTTCACAAAACCATGCAACGTGGCTTTCCTATTCCCACTTGGACCCTTGCTATTCATGAATAATCTGACTTTTGGTGGCTCTAAAGATCTCCAAATCTTGACAAACTCGGAGGAACTCTTCCTCAGAACCTCCTTGCCACGTTCTGACTCTCCTTGCACAAGCCCAATTACCAAAACTCGGACTCCAGCCCATTATTCCTTTCCTCATTATTCCTTTCCCAGCCGTTCAGGAATAATGGCCTATAAAAGTGTCAATAGGGCACGGTTTTCAAGAAGGTTAGCATCTGCTTCTTCGTATCCCAGAGGGCTACGAATCCTCAAAAGAACTCTCAGCCTCCAAATGACCAGGAAGTACCCCCAGGGCGATTTCTTCACCTCTATACTTACTATCTCCTATTCTTCATGTTTTTCCCTTCATGTATGCATGTTTAGATTTTCTGTTCGTAGTTTTGCATTAGAACACTCCACACACACCTATCTTAAACACCCAAAGGGGTTAAAACACCACCCCACGTGAGTTACCTCCAATTCTTCATGTTCTTTCATTACTTTGGGATAGATTATACATCAAACGAATCTCTAATGGGTTTTCTGTTGTTTTGATGTTCTGGCAAGTTAAAGACGACAGTACCAGCACGAGGTTCTTGTCCCTTGGACGGCTGAGGAGCAGGAAGAACAAGAACCCACAGTTTCCATCCTCTGTTGAAGAAGGCGACGCATTCCTGGTCGCGATCTTCATAAGGCAACAGGCTTCTCGTCGCGTTCAAAGAACCAGGTTTTCTTCTACACTTTTCTTCCTCTTTCCAAAGTAGTGAGCACCTGTACTTCGTGTTATCATCTTTGCAACTACTTTGGTGGTGATCACGGTCCTTTCCTTCATTTTAATCATCTTTATTGTGGGATCAATTCTCGTGATTACACCTTTTGGCGATCGCGGTGGGACATCTAGTGCCTATCGTGCTTGTTGTTGTCTTCCCCTACCTTTTTCATTCTTCCATGTGTGTGGTTTTTGTTTAGATTTCGCATTTTTTTCCGTTTTATTTCACTGTTGTTTTAAGTTTTGCTGCACTGGGTGAGAAGGCGACATGAAAGCCGTTGCCACCTGGAAGACAACAGGGAGGTCGTCGTGATCAGGTCACTTCTGTTAATTCCATCTTTTCTGAGTTTTCTGGGTTTATTTCGAGCACTCCATCCATGCTTTGAGTTGTTTTGTGCCTGATCCATGCTATAAGAGTCTGTCAGTCATCCATGCAATAGGGTTGTGTGAACTTTCGTGCATACTAGGTCCCACTTGACCTCTGTCCACTGCGAAGAGGAACGCGACACGCTTCCTGTCGCGATCCAGGTCGCGACAGGTTGATCGTCGCCTTCTACTTCTAAGAGCAGTCGGCCTGGTTTTCTGTTTATTAGTTTTAGGTTAGATTCTTGCATGCACTCTGTTGCACATAGGGGGCATACATATTTTCACATTGTAGTTTAGGTTGTCCTCCTCGGCGACTTGACCAAATAAAAGAAACCCATCCTTTCAGGGAATTTATTAAAAGTCAATCCATTAAAAGGCAAACTTGAACCAAATAAAGGAAACCCTCATCATTGTCAATAGCTTGCTTTGGGTGAGACATTTTTTCTTTCTTTTGTTTGCATAGGATTGCTTATTTAGGAAACTAGGTGTCTGTTTAGGTAAGATTTTCTCTTAAAGTCTGGACATGCGTCCCCTATTTTGGTGTGTCAAGAACTCTGACTTTCTAAACATGGAGTCTTATTTGAACTCGGTCTACAATGATGAGAACCTAGATGTTGCCTTCTACACCTCCCAAAACTATGAGCAATCTCTTCCTCATAATCTCCTTTAGGAGTCGACCTAACCCTGGGTCGCCACAGTCCACGGCAGTTAGAGTCACCATCCCGATGATGATGGCCCATCACAAATTATCCATCCCCTCAGCGGATGATCAAGCTGCTCCACTCATGTGCTTAATTCCTCAGCTTGATCAATCCCAAATTCAAGATCTCATTATGGCTCTCAAAGGAAAGGCCGTCTCATCACCTTCTCCCAGAGCGGGCGCGTCTCGCCCCGTATCATCACGGGACAAGCCGACAACACCCCATCCGGCACGGGCCATTCAATTCACACCCTTTGAATATGAGCACTACCATCCACGTGAGTCGAGGCCCCGGTCTCCCCCTATCTCCTTGCTATCCACCACAACAGCTTGAGCCACGTGCTAGGCCAACATCTCGTGCCTCCTCCTTATATGCTCAACCATCTGCCGCTTCTGACATGATGTCTGAGTGGGCATCTATCAAGAAGGAACTCCAGAGCTGCGAAAGGAAGTCGACCCCAGGTAGCACCATGATTTTCACATGCTAATTTAACCGGCATGTGTTTCCCACCTCCATGCGAACTTCCCAAGTACCGTAAGTATAATGGCACTGGCAATCCGTACATTCACATCAAGGACTTCATCTATGAGTCTGCACCTTACCAGCATGACCGCCGCTTGATGCATATTTGTTCCGTCGGTCATTGGATGGTCCAGCGCTACACTGGTTCTACTCATTGCTACCCGAGGATGTAGAGGACTTCGCCATAGTGAAAGGGAAGTTCCTTGAACAGTTTCAAGATAAGGTTGGGCTAGAATACTCCCTAATGGATCTCATGGCGAAAAGGATGAAGCCAGACGAAGGGTTTGCTTCATATGCCAATAGATGGAGACAGATGGCCACACGAGTCCCCAGGTACCTTCCAGAGGGAGAGAAAGTCAAGATCATCATTGCCAATGCAACCCTGCCTATAAAAGCATCCTAGCAATGAATGATATCACCACTATGCATCAGCTTTACAGTCGGCCCGATTTATCCAAACCCAGCTCAAAGACTCCCCCATACACTCCATGTTCGAACCCCAAAAATCCCACTTCCAAAGAAAACTTAGGGGCCAGTGACTGAGGGTGTCAAAGTCAATGAGCAAGTGAGTGCATTCAAGCCTACCAGCCAAAACAACCAACCGCTAATCTATACAGCCCAGGGTCAAAATACCACTAATCCTCCACAAGGCCAGCCACGCCATATAACCAAGTACCACCTCCTGATGGCTCCCAACAAGGCATCCCTAGGTCCAAGGAGAACTTAGTACCCACCAATCCCTAAGACACTCTCCGACCTTTTCTTGGCCTTGATCTCCACAGATGCCATCAAGCACCCTCTGGGAAGGCCATTGAACCCCAGTGTGGACCAACAAGGTACTGCATGTTCCACTGGCAGCCAAGTCATACCATTGAGCAGTGCTTCACATTCAAAGACCTGTGTATGATCTCCATGAGCAGAATAGGCTAGACTTGATAGCTCTCCGAAGAGTGATCGGAGATATAAAAGAAAGACAAAGGCCATAGCAATAGAGCAGTAGCGCCAGCCACCCCTCAACAACAGCAGCAACAACAACCATTGTAAGACCTAGGGATTGTCCATAACCCACTACCAACCACCCACCAGCTCCTAATCCACCACAAACCAGCCCAGTGAATCTATTGTCCACCACACCCCTCCTCAAGAAAACTGGACGTACGATGATGAACCCGATGTTCAGCAGATGATGGCTATTAACCACCAATATCCTCAACTCCTCAAACAATACAACTGGCCTCCATGGCCCCTCAATCAATCCCTCCTTTAGTTTCCCAGGCCAACACCATCATACTGCCCATCGGCTCGACATCCACTCTAGTCACTAGACCTTCCATCATCCTACCACCTATCATACCTCTCGCTCCACCTGTCGCCATGCCACCACCACCCGTCATAACCACTCCCACACCCGTCATCACACCACTAGGCTGGAACAACCTTCCGCCGCCACTTATCCTCCACCAGACAACCTGTCAACCCCCACTACCCTGCGGAGCGGACGTCTTTCGTCGCCCGTATCCACCCATCTCCACTACCTCCACCAGCCAAACATTTCCCCAACAGGTCCTGCAACCACCTCAGCAATAGCCTCAACAGAAACCACAATAAGAGGGGGTGTTTGAGCCGCTTCCCGGCACACACTATGATATCCTGAACATCTTGATCATGTGCCGGCCAAGATCTCCATACTGGAATTGATAAAGAGATCCAAAGACACCAAGAAGCTTTGAGAAATTTCCTGCAAAGGGTAGTGGTGAATGAGGACATGCTTTCTAACAAACTGCCAAGTGCACTAGCCATGGTACTCGTGGGCCGGCCATCACATTTTCTGAAAGTGAACTAGCACCCCTAGAAGCCAGGAGGCTCCCACTCTGTGTCACCTTAGTCTCAAACATGTAGCAGTAGGGGCAGCACTGGTCGACACTGGGGCATCCATTAATGTCTACCCATGAGCACTCTAAGGGCGTGTGATGTGTCTAAAGGACTGCTAAGACCGACGCCAACAACCATAGCCGCATATGACAACTCTAGAAGATCCTGCCATGGCATGGTGACTGTACAAGCCGAACTGGAGCCACTATATGTACTTGACATCGACCCCATGTTCAAGGCTATCCTGGGGCGCCCATGGTTAGAAGCCCTGGGGGTCGTACCGTCCACTGTACACCAATGCTTGAAGTTCCCTTTCCAAAGACGGGTTATCAAAGTCAAAAGCATAGCCACTGCTCACACAGTTGATGCCATCAACGATACTCTTCTTCCAGTTGTATGCCTACCAATAAGCCCATCGTCTCAGTGCTGGACATCAGCTATCCTTGGGCCTGCTCATTCCATTCCAACAAAGGCTAGTTCTGCACAAGTCAACCCGGTCAAGAGGAAGGAGCCCCTAAGCACTAAAGGGTGGCAGATCATGATGAAGCTAGGCTATGAAGAAGGAAAAGGTCTAGGGGAAGAACTGCAAGGCATTACCAAGCCTATCCCAGACCTTGTAATGAAGAGCCGATGGGGACTTGGTTATAGGGAGAAGTCCAAGCCGTGGTCATCCAACACATCCACTCTTAAGGCTGACTGCCAACCACTCACATGGACACTATGGTGTCATTTTGTCATGTCCTAATAAAAGGCTATTTATCGGAAGTGACAGAAACCAAGCACAAGAGGTAATAATTATTTATCCATTCATAATGTCATAAGCGGAAGTTTTATTACATAGATACTCCTCAAAACAACTAAGAGAGGAATAGATTAAAACAAACTTATTTTACATTTCTCATTTCACACCTACTAAACAGAAATAGAAACTAGTTGGCTTCGCTTGTCACAGTCAGTCCACTCAGCACTCAAACCCTTAAGCGTCATCCCCATCTGTATTACCTGAAAATGGTAGGAAGAATGAGCTAACTAGCCCAGTAGAATTCAAATTTCCATAGTTCAAATTCATAGTTCAGGAGTGTACACATGATAACCAAGACAAGATCAGGACAGAATATGAAAGAGACACACCAGATTTCAGAATAGTAATCTTGATGCAATGACAGTAACTCAGATCATGCTCAGATATATAGCTCAAGAATTGATTCACATATTAGTCACACAGTACAGGAATTATGATGACCATACTCAGAAAATGTTTGATGCAATGCCAGACATCCATATGTCGTTTATCATTCCACGTGGTCCGAAAATAAATTCGGTGCTCCTCCCAGGACTGGACCAGCCATATTTGAACAAGCATATAAATCACAGGGGGTACAAAGACCCAATAATGTCATCATCAATTATTCACATCTCATAAGGTGTTCAAGCATATGAAGTCTTAGGTGTTCAGATTTTAGATCCAATTATCGAATACCGAAGAATAGACTCAATCGGAGTGCTATTCGTAATTGACAACTTTAAGAATAATTCAAGGAAAGTTAAGGTACACAAAGTGGTTGAACTTTGCAGTAGTATGGCAGTAAATATCAAGGTAAGTGAGAGGGTAACTTTCTTGGCTTTTAGGATAAAGTTTTAGCATGAATTCAGATATAAAGAGTGCAGAAATCGGAATCAGGACTGTAGCTGTCGACAGCCAGGAAGGAGCTGTCGACAGGTAGCAGCAGACAAGCTCAGGATTTCTGGTTCTGTGGGTATCTGTCGACAGAAAGGGGCTGGCTGTCGACAGATAGATACAGTCCAGACATTAGGAGTTCTGGAAGACATGCGCCTGTCGACAGCTTTAGGCTGGCTGTCGACAGGTAGCTGCAGAACTTCCAAAAAATGACTTCAAATCTATCCTAACACCCTAACTATAGAACTTATGAACCAAGACATGCTTGATATCAAATAGAAGAGTCTAAATGGAGTTCTCACAGTGGTTTATAAACTGAACAAGCGAGATGAAACGAGAGGTTTACAATTCAAGCTTGTCTAGCTAGAACTAGACATAATGTAGTACTGGAAGCCTGATCTTGTTAACAATGGTTGTTGGGAAGATTCCTACAGATAAACCCTAAAACTTCAAGTGTTTCATGAATCTAAATCAGGCTTGAAGTACCTAACAATTACGTTAAAAGTTCTCACATAGTTCTATAGATATTATAACTTCTACATGACTCCAAATCTTGAACAAAGATCAAGGTAGAATAGAATTGATTTCTAAATAGAATCAAGTTGTTCCTTCCCAACAAGAGTATTTCTATCATGATTGGAAAGGGAAAAACAGAGGATCACAGTATGTGTCACGTCCCGAGAATTACGCAGCGGATATTAATTCGAAGAATTCGACTCGATATTCCGAGATGTGGACAGTCGGTAAATAAGCCTCTAGCTAGCGCGCACTAAATGTATATCAACACAACATTACAATAGGGCCCATATGTTGAACTCAATATAAATTGTATTCGAATCTCAACTCATTGTATTTCAAATAGAAACTATTACAGGACTAAGACTCAATAAAACAAAAGTACATAATGCCTCACTTCCTACTACATTGATCTAACACTCAAAATAAACTAACTATAGATAGACTCATGTTTGGGACGCTCTTCACTCGGACGCATTCCCATCCTCGACTTGCTCTTCCTCTTGCACTTCATAGTCACCTAGATTGGGTAAAAGTAGGGAATGAGCAAACTAGCCAGTAGGATTTATATCTCAATGTGCGGGCAATGATATAAGTGATTAACATTTTAGAACTAGGCAAGTACGATGAATGATATGCATGTACGAATAAAAACTCGTTAAAACATGATATAAAACAAGCTAGAGAGAGAGATCATGATAGAATAAGATTGATGAACAGATGACAAGAGAGAACTAGAATAGATCACTTTGTACAAGCACGCAAGATTTCACTTGATGTTAATAGCTTTCAAGAACGCAAGATATCACTAATTGCATTAATGCAGGATGGCCATATCACGCAAGCAAGCAAGCAAGATTTCACAAGCACGATCAAGTAACACTAATCAGGCACGTAGACACCAATGTACACCAGAAAAGATCCATCAAGAATGTACACCAGGACACGTGTATGTGGTTATGTATCTATCATTCAACACGCACGCACGATTTTCCCAGCGCAGATGCAACGCCAGTAATCATTATACCCCATGGTTAACAGTATATCTATGACTCGCCGTCATGGGGCTAGATTGGAGCCCTTGGACACACGCCGTGCTCTGTCAGCATCTCACTTAAATTTTTAAATGTAGATACCCACAGTCATTAATAATGGCCAATGAGAGTTTCAAACGTAGCATGTGTAATGTCATGTTCATGATGATGATGAGAAGAAGTAATAATTAAATTGAACATGATTTCATGAGAACAATGGTCAAGAGATAAATTCGGCAGCATAACGGTACAATTTATACTTTCGTTCAATCTTTACATTAATGGCTTTAGTCTAGTTTGTAAGTCACACTCACGAGATCAAGAGAGAAAGGAAGTGCACGCTATCTCCAGGGAACTTCAATGGTACAACCAACTCGTCGTCCATGTGGGAATCCATGGTCAGAGGAGATTTACGGAGGCCTTGGTGAAAAGGTCGCTAGTCTACCGATTCGGAATGACGGTAGAGAGTTTCCAATTTCCAAGAAAAGGCTACCTAACAGTGCTAGTGTGTAGTGCGGTACGCGTGTCTCAATTCTCAAACCATCGGTCTCAAACTCGCAGGAAGCACTTGACAATATAACATGGAATAAAACTATGCACTTTAACTCATCATGGTTTGCAAGATTTGATGATAACTCTTATCATTTAAACGTGGAAGAACAGTAGGAAGATTAAATCACAAGTAGCACGAATGGATCATAATTTTAAGGAGCACTTAGAATAGCATTCATGTAATTAAAGCTTTTTAATGGGTTAATCGCTTTAATCCATTAAACAACAATCATGTAAGGATTAGACCCAAGACATGCAACTTACACAGTAAATATCATATTTAAACAGATCTTGGGTATATGCGAAAAACTATGCAGGAAAACACGTGGTTTCAGGTAAAGTTCTGAGATCGCGACATATCCCTATAAGGAAGGCGACAGTAGTTGTGAAGAACGCGACTGGGGCGGTCCGATTCAGGCAGCATGATCGCGACAACGGTCTTGTCGCAATCAGGTCGCGACCTGTCGGGCTGTCGCGACGAGACCTCGGAAGGCGACACATCGAGCCGTCGCATTCACAGGATCTGCGCCTGAGTCCGACTGGGATCTGACATGCTCTTGGTTCAGACTTACCATGTTTTGACACAGGAGCGATATTCATGAAACGCCTATATCTCTCTATATGCTGACCTTTAGACAAAACTTTCAACATAGAAAATGTCGAGGACATCTATTGGAAGAACTTTGATGTTGGGGGTGTTACCTAATTCTGTCTTTGTCCTTGTGAAAAACATGAAGAACTTAAAGTTAAATGCAACCAGAAAAACGCAGTATCATGCATGACTCTATTACGAAGTTTATAACTCTCAAACTAATGACATTTACACAAAACCTTTAACATGAAAGATGACCCTAACGACTAATAAAAGATTTCATGTTGGAGTCTTGACCTACTTCGTCTTAAATCTCAAGAAAAACAGGAATAACCTAAGGCTAACTGCAACCCCGAAAACACAGTATTATGCATGACTCTCTTACGGGCTTCATAACTCTCTAACTAATGAGATTTAGAGAAAACGTTCAACATGAAAGATGATCGTGACATCAAGTAGAATAACTTCCATGTTAAGATTTTACTCTAATTCGGTCTTGAATCACGTCAAACATATTAAGAACGGGAAAAGCCCTGACAGTGCGCGACTTTTGCAAAACGCTTATAAATCAAGATCTACTAAATGAAATTCGATGAAACCAGTGGTAAATGAAAGCTAACTTGATGCTCTACACATTGGTATAGGATATGTTAAGGTGGCCCGAGAAAACCTACCTTTGGTCGACTTCAAGAGAGTGGTTTGTGCAGGTCGCAGCAGATGAGAAGGGGAGGAAGAACGGTTTCTTGTGGTCGTTCCACAGCTCCTCAGCCACCAAGAGCTCCTCCACACGACCCTAGAAGTTCTAAATTCGTTCCTAGGGTTTGGGTGAAGAGTATTTAAGTAACCATGGTGTTTAGGAGTCCTATTATAACTAGGAAAAGAGGATTTCGGGATTGGCATGTTTGGTTTTCCTTTTTTGATGATTTCCTCCTCCCTTTGATGTGTGAGGCATTAGGAAACCTACCCTCATAGTTAGGCACGAATTTGGGTTGCCATGAATGCATGATTGCATCCCAATTCAACTCTAATTGCCTCTTTTTAATTTCAGCTTATTTATGGTTACGAATTTCTATGTATTTTCTAGCTTCATTTGATTTTGGGCCAAATTTGTCCATTGGCCTGATTATGATAATGGGTCATCAATATATAATGTTGGAAGTCTCCCCAAGACTTTTATTTAATTTTTGATTGCGTCGTATTTCCGTGTTAACAGTTTTCCGACTTGTTCCTTTTTAGATAATCGGTCGCAATAACTCTTAAACCTAGCCCAAATGATTTTTATTGAACCAATTTTCTTGATGGGTCATTATAGGATATTATTTGAAGTCCATTTATGATTTTTATTTAATTTTCTAACTCATTCCAGTATGTGTGATAATGATTTTCGACTTATTCAATGATTACGGTAATAAGTCGCAAAACACTTTAAACTTGGATAATCTGATTTTTCTTGGCACAAATTTCTTTGTGAAACATTTAATAATAATATTTAAGGTTGATTTATATTTTTCGGAATTTTCCGATGTGTTTTAGCACATACGATAATGATACGTATGTTTTAAATACTTCCGATATTATGGAATTATTTATTTCCATTTACTTTGAATTAAAATTTCCGGGCGCTACATATGTCACTTATTCGTTCATTACAATTCCTTGTGACATATGAAAATTGAATTGAACTTTGGAAAGATGAATCCTACCTTGTTAAGCAGGTGAACCTCCACGTGATCCTGAGGAAAGAGCTTAACCGAGTAAAAAAAAGAACTTCCTCCAAGTTTGACCTTGCTACCACGCAGTTTACTTCAACAGCATTTAACACAAGGAAGAAGCAGCTACAATTGTAGTATGAGCAGAAACAGGAATAATTGCAGTAGCTGTGGAGCTTAATAAATCCAACAACTCCTCCAGTAGCAATCCTAGCAATCAGGAACAGAGAAAGACAATATAAAGAGCAAAGGCATTGGAAGACATGTACGTGAAAGAGAAGTGGCTTTTATAGCCCAGTAAAACTCCCCTGCGTGAGGACACCTCCCATGCACAGGTGTAAATAGTAAAACCCCTTGGTTTTTACTGTTTACACATGTCCCATGCATCCAACCTCACACCTATACCTCATCCACCATCGTGTAAGAAAATTACCCACCATGACATGGGCTTGCATCACCTATGTTACGTCATTACGTAAAATCCCAGAAATTGTTTACGTAAATGACCATAAATCAACTGGCTTAATATTCACTATTTAAACCTATCCACATGGTGTCCATTTGCATTGAAATTTTAACCATAACCTAATATGATGGTTTTACAAATTATGAGATTTTTATTCATTTTTTAGAATTTATTTTACAGTACATGAAAAATCACCCGGAAAATGGTCGCGTTGACTTAATCTCGAAATCCGCACGTCAAAAATTCATATAATTACATTTCTGATATCTCCACATTTTTCTAGAAATTATGGTTTTCTCGGATTCTATTTTCGTTACAATTTTTCAGTGTCGCCTTGTGAGAGCGTGCACGCCGAGTACGATACTGAGGTAACATTAGTTAATACTAATCATACCCAAATATCAATTATTTCAATTTAAGACTAATGCTTAAGTCTAATAACTTTATTATTCATGTTTTTCTACAAATAAAATTCTGGGGTGTTACAATTCTCCCCCACTAAAAGAAATTTGGTCCTCCAAATTTAATTACACAAATGTTGGTTACTGACCTGTAAACAACTCTGGATACTGTCTTGATGGCATCTTCCAATTCCATGTTGCTTCTTCTTGCCCTTGCCTATTCCACTAAATCTTTAGTAAAGGAACTTCCTTGTTCCGAAGTTGCTTGATTTTTCAATCAAGGATCTGTACTATTCTTTCTTCATATGCCAAATTTCCTTGTACATCTAGATCTTGGTATCCAATAATGTGTTCCGGATCATATACATATTTTCTTACATTGACACATGGAAGATATCATGACATTGGATAATTGTGGTGGAAGTGCCATTGGTGTCATTTCACCAACTCTCTTCAATATTTCAAAAGGTCGAATGTATCTTGGACTCAATTTTCCCTTGACCAAATCTTTTGATTCCTCTCCGGGGTGATACTTTAAGAACACATGTTCCCCTTGCCGAAATTCTAACTCTCTTCTACGTCGATCGGCATAGCTTTTCTGTCGATCTTGAGCAGCTTTCATCCGATCTTGTACCAACTTGATAACCTCTATCGTCTCTTGGATCATTTCTGTCCAAGAATATGCGTTTCTTTTAGTTCTACCCAACATAATGGTGATCTACATTGCGACCATACAAAGCTTCGAAAGGTGCCATTCGAATGGTAGACTGGTAGCTATTGTTATATGCAAATTCCATAATTCTAGATGAGTGTTCCAGTCATTTTCGAACTCTAATACACAAGCACAACCATATCGACAACAATTTGATTCACCCGTTCAGTCTGTCCATCTGTTTGAGGGTGAAATGCAGTACTAAATTTTAATTTAGTTCCCAAAGCATCTTGCACTCTCTCCAAAAATGCCAAGTAAAACTTGCATCTCGGTCAGAAACTATGTTCTTTGGAATTCCACAACCGTACAATTTCTTTCATATATAACACTGCCAAAATATTAAGAGACCATCTTGTCTTTATTGCTAAGAAATGCTGATTGGTAAGTCTGTCATGATTACCCAATAGCATCAAATCCACTCCGTGTTTTAGGTAATCCCACAATAAAATCCATACCAATGCTATCCCATTTCCACTCTGGTATCTCAAGTGGTTTTAATTTTCCTGCAGGTTTCTGGTGTTCTGCCTTAATTTTCTGACATGTCAAACATTTTGCAATAAATTCCACAATATCCTTTTTCATGTACACCACCAGAAATACTTCTTCAAATCCTGATACATTTTGACAGCTCCGGATGATAGTGTAGTGAGACCGATGAGCTTCTTCTAAGATCTGTTTCTTGATTTCGGGATTATCCGTTACACACAATCTGTCCCGGAATCGAAGATTTCATGAGAATCTTCATTAAAGGTTTAGAAGCCAATTTTTCTCTGATTCCTACCAATATAGGGTCATTGTCCTGTTGCTCATTAATTTGCTTCAACAAATCTGACTGCACTATCAAGTTTCTAATCACAATTATTTCTTCTTGTGTTTCAACTTTCAAGCTTAATGTGGAAAATTCTTCCAACAATTTCCATTCCCTTACTTGCAACCGAATATCCTGGCTATAGGATTTCTGCTGAGTGCGTCAGCTACAGTGTTTCCTTTTCCTGGATGATATTCAATCTTGAAATCATAGTCTTTGATATATTCCATCCATGTCCTTTGTCTCATGTTCAGTTCTTTTTGTGAAAACAAATACTTGAGACTCTTATGATCGGAGTACACTATGAATTGGTTATCATATAGGTAGTGTCTCCAAAGCTTAAGAGCAAAGACCACAGCGGCCAATTCTAAATCATGTACTGGGTAGTTCTTCCCGTGAGTCTTCAGTCTTGAAGCATAGGCAATAACTCTTCCATCTTGCATTATACACAACCCAGTCCAATGTTGGAAGCATCGGTATAAACCTCAAATAGTTTTCCTTCCACCGACAAGGCTAGAATTGGTGCAGATGACAGGCATTCTTTTAACAATTGGAATGCTTCCTCACAATTCTCATTCCAGATAAAAGCAGTTCCTTTTCTAGTCAACTGTGTAAGAGGTGAGGCAATTCTAGAAAATCTTGACAAATCGCCGATAGTAACTGGCCATGCCCAGAAAACTTCTTACTTCAGTGAGATTCTTAGGTTGCTCCCATTTCTGAATGGTTTCAATCTTTGAAGAGTCTACTGATAGACCTTCTTTAGAAATAATGTGTCCTAAGAACATTACTTCTTCAACCAAAATTCACACTTGCTAAACTTTGTATATAACTTGTTGTCTCGTAACAATTGCAAAGTGATCCGTAGATGGGCTTCGTGCTCCTCCATACTTTTGGAGTAGATCAGTATATCATCAATAAATACAACCACAACTGATCTAAATAAGATCTGAACACATCATTCATCAGACGCATAAATGCAGTCGGTGCATTGGTCAATCCAAACGGCATCACCAAAATTCATAATGTCCATATCTTGTTCGAAAGGCCGTTTTATAAATATCTGATTCTTGATTTTAAGCTGATGATATCCAGATCTTAAATCAATCTTAGAAAAACACTGAGCTCCAGACAACTGATCAAATAGATCATTAATTCTCAGAAGTGGGTACTTATTTTTATAGTCAGATGATTTAACTGCCGATAATCTATACACAACCGCATAGACCCATCCTTTGTCTTAAAAAATAGAACCGGAGCACCCCAAGGTGAGGTACTAGGTCTAAGGAATCCCTTCTCTATCAATTCCAACAATTTTCCTTTCAGTTCTTTCAGTTCTTCTATTGACATTCTGTAGGGTGTTCTAGAAATTGGTGTAGCTCCTAGCCCAACTCATTGAAAAATTCACCTCTCTATCAGGTGGTACGCCAGGTAGCTCTTCAGGGAAAACATCAAGAAATTCTCTTACTACCGGAATATCTTCCAATCCCACAATGCTCTGATTTAATAGGGTCACAGAAGCCAAATACCCTTGACACCCTTCTGTACTAACTTACAAGCTTTCACTGCTGAAATTATTGATATTCTTTTGGTTTGGGGTTTATCAAAAGTTATAGAATAATTTTCCTCTCCTAGGAAAGTCACTTGTCTCAATTGGCAATCTAGATTTGCATGGTATTTCGATAGCTAATCAACCCCAAGGATTACATCATAATCCCTCATATCTAAACATATCAAATCACCGGGTAAATCATCCTTGAACATGATCTGACTAGCAGGGTAATATTCTTTAAGCTTTTTACCCTCACTTAAAGGAGTTGCAACTTCCATTGTGTGTTAATAATAGAACTGACTTTATATCCAACAATTTAGCAAACTCATACTAATGAAAGAGTGCGTAGCTCCAGAATCAAACAACACAATGCAGTTTTTGAGTTTACTAATAAGTACCTTCAATCAATCCGCCTTCCTGCGGGGATTCAGGTTCCACATCCTGAATGGCTTGCAGTCTCCTTGCTTTACTGGGGTTTCTTATTGTTTTGTGCTGTCTTGGCCATCGAGCAGTCCCGCAATTAGGTGTGAGTGCTACCACACGGAAACATGCACCCAATTTATGCCAGCAATTCTCAACCGTATCCCACACGATGGCAATGCTTACAAACATCCTTACTTCCTACCGGAGCTGCCTGCCTTCTTAGCAGCTTGCTGAACTTCATGTGACGGATCGCCTCGGTCAAGCCCGTTAAACCGATAACGTACTTGATCCGAGTCCGCCTCCCGCGAACGGGCCGAAGCCTCGCAAGGGATACCAAACCACAGTCCGTGTAAACATAAAGGAACAACCACATTTCATATATATATTTCACAAGTTTACATAGCCAAATTTTCACAAAAACTAAAAAGAAGTACAAGAGCCTGGGGCATACCCCGAGGTACAACTGAAGAAAGTAAACAACTACAAAACTACACTGCTGAAGCTACTCTGCTGGAGGTGCTGACCCTGCACCGCTACGACGCGGCCCGGAACTGGACGTCGGACGAGAGACGTCCTCCTCGCTCTCACCTGTGGGGGTAGGGGTGAGCCTCTCTAGTCACTGGCTCAGTAGGGAACTCCCCAAAAACCGAGCGAAACAAACACCACGAGTACGAATAGTAAACAGCACCAACAATTAATATAACAGCTAAGCAGGTAAGTAAAGCTGTAAAAGTACTCACCGTCTGCCGACTACGAGAAACAACAGTAATAATTAAACGGCAAACCAGTACAGGTGTACAAGCTAAAGTAGAGACAGCCAACACGAGCCACGTGAACTGGTTCGCGACACCAGAAACTGACTCGGACAACTAACACAGGTCTACCTCTCAGTCTCGCAGCCACGGACGAAAGGTCCAGCTGCCGCTCCACGTAAAAAGGTCAAGCAACTGTGGAGACCAACTAAACACCACCACCTGCAGACCACACGGTCACAGGCCCATGCCTGGCACCTCCAGAGACCCTGGCCTGGGCTCGCTAGAGTGAGGCACTGGAAAAGGACTAGCTGGGGTCCAGTACGTCTACTGGTGTCCGTACCCCCAACTACGAGCGCGCTACAAGTGACTAAAAACAAACACAAGTGTCACTGTCCCACTGTCGTCTTTCCCTCAGCCGGACGTACAACTCTAACACAAGAGTGAGGGTGTCCAGGTCAGACGACACAGACCTCGACGGTACAGCACAAGTACCGGACAAAGCCCCGAGCTAACAGCCTGGCTCACAAAGAACCTGGGGCACCCAACTGGAGAGGTAACCACGGTAGGCGTCGTACTACTCGCCACGTACACAGAACCACGTGCACGTCACACACAAACCACGTGAAACCTCACGTAAACCACAAGTCCACTACACGTGAACCTAACTGACTCGCGTACACAACGCGCAGTCACCGAAGTAAACAACTAACAGCATACCTTGTATGCTAAACACGTAAACCAAGTGCACTCAGTGCACCTCATGCGTCAACACACATGCATTATCGATAATTATTGTACTTAGTCATTTCTGCTCAAATAGAAGTAGGCGGCCACAATCGATTGCCGCTTACTGGAGTCAACGGCAAGGTCCTGGCCGTTAACCTCCTGGCTGAGAATCTTGGCGGCAAGCGATGTTGACGCCAAGTTCTCCGGCCATAAACCCTGCAGAAACCCTAATCCGGCTCTGCGGGCTTTCTAACTGTTCTAACTACTGAAAAACATGCAAATGCAATTCCTTTAGCATGCTAGAACCCAATACAACCCGTTAAAACATGATTCGTACAGTAAACTACTCAAACCACCCATTATCCCCATTGGTGCAACTCTATCCAACATGGATTATCATGCTGGTTCAAGTGGTTATGTGTTTTTAATGTTCTACGGAGCTACCGGGTTCGTCCCCTACCTCAGAACGCGTTAGAATCTCCTGCAATCCCCTGGTTCACGCCGAGCCCTCCGCGAGCTCCCACGCGAATTGCACCACGCCGCGACGTTTCCTCGCGCATTCAGCGATGCCGCGCGTTCTACGATCGTCCAACTACTCCTCGATACCTGTTGGAAGCTTCAAAGACTCGGGGGCAGCAAGCTGGGGCAAGAGGGAATGAGTGAGCTGAGAGAACTGCCCTCGGGTGAGCCTATAACCTGCACCATTCTCAGGTTGGCGTCAACCCCCATGTCGCCAACAGCAACCGCCACCCTCTGCGTCCACATCTACTGCCGCCAAGTTCATCAGTCAAACGTACAACGTCCACTAAGCTGGACGCCACAGGTCAACGGCCACACCTGCCGCCAATTCCAACAGGACAGCAGCAGGTCCCATTCTATTTCAGGACCAACCCTGCGCTGCACCTGGACAAACCACACATCCACACCATGCATTCCACAAACCGACTCACACTGGCCTCACAACGGCCGCCACAACCACAACACACATGATCCGCATGGATCCGAAAAGCACGCGACGTTACATTACTATCATCTAAAAAGAAAATTTCGACCTCGAAATTCATAACACAATTCAAAGTTAAACAACTCATACATACACACCTTTACAAGTACTATCATCTAAAAAGAAAATACACAAACTTATTCAAACAGATAGGGATACCCTTTAGCCATTTCTGCGGCCAACTCCCAGGTATCCTCACCACCCAACCTATTTTCCCATCTCACTTTAACTAGCTCAATTTCTTTATTCCTCAGCTTCTTTATCTTTCGATCTGTGATCTGCATCGGATACTCTGGCATAGTCATGTCCGGCCTCAGGTCACCACCTTGATATCTAATTATTTGAGCTGGATCTTCAATACATTTTCTCAACATAGAGACATGGAAAATATCATGCACATCTGCAAAATCAGCTGGCAAATCCAGCCTATAAGCCTTCTTCCCCAATTCTTTCAATCACCTGGAAAGGTCCCACATACCTTGGACTCAACTTTCCAGACTTGCCAAATCTCATAATACCTTTACTCGGGGAACTCTCAGAAAAACAAAATCTCCCACCTCAAACTGAAGTGGTCTCCTCCGCACATCTGCATAACTTTTCTGCCTACTTTGAGCTGCCTGCAATTTTTCTTTTAAGCTTCACTACTTCAGTGGTTTGCTGAATCAATTCAGGACCCACTAATTGCCTTTCTCCCACTTCATGCCAATTCAATGGGGTTCTACATGGCCTTCCATATAAAGCTTCATACGGTGCCATCCCAAGACTGGTATGATAACTATTATTGTAGGCAAACTCAACCATTCCCAAATGATGCTCCCAACTGCCTCCCCAAACTAAACAACACTCGCAACATATCTTCAATTGTCTGAATAGTCCTTTCTGTCTGACCATCTGTCTGGGGATGATAAGCGGAGCTATATCTCAACTCAGAACCAATTACTTTCTGCAGACTTCTCCAAAAACCAGAAGTAAATCTTGGATCTCTATCAGATACAATAGTCTTCGGAATACCATGCAGTGGAACAATTCTTTCAACATAAATATTTGCCAACCTGTCCACTGTCCAAGACATACTCACTGCCACTAATCTGCACACCTTAGTCAATCTGTCAACAAACACCCATATTCCATTATGCCCTGAACTCGACCTTGGTAAACCTGCCACAAAGTCCATTGCGATATCATCCCATTTCCACTGTGGAATAGGCAACGGTTGCAATAGACCTCCAGGCTTCTGATGCTCTGCTTTAATCTGCTGACAGATAGCACATCTTGCCACAAATTCTGCTATTTCTTTCTTCATATGAGGCCACCAAAAATGCTTCCTTAAATCATGGTACATTTTAGTACTACCCGGATGAATAGTGTACCTAGATTTATGAGCCTCTTCCAGAACTCGCTGCTTCACCTCTCTCTCTGCAGGAACAAACAACCTGCCCCTAAGCCTGACCACACAATTATCATCAATAGAAACTCCTTCCATTTTACAATTTCAGGTAAACCTGCATCTGCTCTCTGAGCTTCAATGATCTGCCAATATAAAGATGGCTCTACTGCACTGCAGCTAAAATTGCCCGTCGCTGACTGCTGGGCACATACAAGGAATTCTCCGCTACTTCTTCATACAACTTCCATTCTTTAATCATCATCAAATTCATATATGCCTTTCTACTCAGGCATCAGCTACAACATTGGCCTTACCCGGATGGTAAGCCAAACTGAAATCATAATCCTTCAAATATTCAACCCATCTGCGCTGGCGAAGATTCAAATCTTTCTGCGAGAAGATATACTTCAAGCTTTTATGATCTGTAAAAATTTCAAATCTCTCGCCATACAGATAATGCCTCCACATTTTTAAAGCAAATACAACTGCTGCCAATTCTAAATCATGAGTGGGGTAATTCTCTTCTCTGCTGGCTTCAATTGCCTGGATGCATAGGCTATCACTTTACCATGCTGCATAAGCACTGCCCAAGACCTCTCCTCGAAGCATCAGTATACAGCACAAAACCACCACTCCCTGCCGGCAATGTCAATATAGGTGCTGATGTGAGTCTTTTCTTCAATTCCATGAAACTTCTCTGACATTCACCGGACCACACAAAAGGCACACCCTTTCTGGTCAATCTAGTCATAGGTGCTGCAATCTTAGAAAAATCTTGAATAAAGCGCCTATAATAACCTGCCAACCCCAGAAAACTTCTAATCTCGGTTATTGTCTTAGGCACTTCCCACCTAGACACCTTCCACTTTACTCGGGTCTACTGCTACTCCTTTGCTGAAATAACATGACCCAAAAACTGAATTTCCTTTAACCAGAATTCACACTTACTGAATTTAGCAAACAGCTGGTTATCTCTTAACAACTGCAAGGTAAACCTCAATGAGCTGCATGCTCCTCTTCAGATGCTGAATAAATTAGAATATCATCAATAAAGACCACAATAAATTGATCTAAATATGGATGAAAAATTCTATTCATCAGATCCATAAAACCTGCAGGAGCATTAGTCAACCCAAAGGCATTACCACAAACTCATAGTGACCATATCTGGTTCTGAACGCTGTCTTATCTATATCCTCCTCTTTGATTCTCAACTGATGGTACCCGGACCTCAAATCAATCTTAGAAAACACCTTTGCTGATTGCCTGATCAAATAAATCATCATAATCATCTATCCTCGGCAACGGGTACTTATTCTTATGGTCACATCATTCAACTTTCTATAATCAATGCACATCCGAAAACTTCCATCTCTTCTTTTCACAAATAAAACCGGCGCTCCCCACGGGGAATGACTCGGTCTAATAAAACCCTTCTGCAACAATTCTTCTAATTGCTTTTTCAATTCTTTAAGTTCTGCTGGTGCCATCCGATATGGGGCTTTAGAAATCGGCATGGTACCTGGCAGCAACTCAATAGAAAAGTCCACCTCTCTGTGTGGAGCTAAACCAGGCAATCTTCCGGAAAAACATCAGCAAATTCCCTAACCACGGGAACTGCTTCCATTGGCTGACTGCCTCTACCAAACTTACTGAGGCTAAATAGCCACACACCCATCATTTATCAACTTTCTAGCTTTAATTGCAGAAATTAGAAACTTGGAGGTATAAAAAGGCATACCTTGATATTCAAACACTGCACCATTAGGATGACAAAATCTGATCCTTTTCTTTCTGCAATCTAACATTGCTCCATACATTCAAGCCAATCCATACCCAGAATGATATCATAATCTGACAACTGCAGGGCATACAACCGACCCGGCATCTGGTTCCCTTCAATCATAACAGGAGCTTCATCTATATAGCTCGAAGTGAGTAAGAACTCACCTGAAGGAACCTCCACCACTAACTCACAAGACTTCTCTTCTAAAGGATGAGCTATGCAATCCAGAAATTCTTCGGAAATAAAAGAATGAGAGGCACCCGAATCAAATAAGACTCTTGCTGAATATTCATAAAGAGGTAAATACCTTCTATCATATTTGACGCCTCTGCCTGGGCTCGGGTGATAGCCATAACCCGGCCTCTCCCTCGCTGCTGCGGTGCTCCTCTGCCACGACCTGCCTGTGGCTGCTGGAACTGCTGAGGCTGCTGCTGCTGCACACCTCTGCCATACCCATACTCTCTTGCATACGGACAATTGCGGATCAAATGTCCCGGCTGATTGCATTATAACATCTATACCCTGGAGGAACATAGGCTGCCTGGCAGTACTCTGCTGCGACTCCTCCACCTCAGGCCTACCACGGCCTTGCTGCAACTGCTGACGACCTCCCCATCCTCTTCCTTTGCCTTTAAATGCTTGCTTAACTTCTGGCCCCATTTCCCAAAACCAGATGAAGAAGGTCCTGCTGGTGCCTTGCCCTTGCTTGCACCTACTGTCTGCTGCGGTAGCCGAAAACTACCTGAACCTGATTCACCTGCCTGACGAGTCCGGATAGACCTCTCCAAAGTAGCTGCCCTCTGCGCTGCTTCTTCCACTGTCTTGCACATAAGAGGTACTATCGCATCCTGCAATTCCACTCTCAAACCTCTGATAAAGTACTCAACCATCATATTATTATCTGAAACCACATATGGCGCATAACGGCTAAGTGCCATAAATCTCATCTGGTACTCTAAGACTGAAGAGTTACCTTGCTGAAGAGTTCGGAATTGCTCTCTTTTTACTTGCTGCACTTGGATCGGAAAGAATGTATCGTTAAATACATCAAGAAACTCCGGCCAAGTGATAGCTTCTTCCGTCCTGCCTGCAAAAGTGGTTTGCATCTTCAATCGCCACCATTCCAAGGCAAAACCTCTCAACTGGTAAGCAGCTAATACCACTCTATCCGCTGCCGGACACCTCATAGTCGCAAAAACTCTCTCATTTCATGAACCCAATGCTCAGCTGTATCTGGATTCGGCCCTCCTGAATAAGTAGGTGGCTGCAATCTCAGAAACTTTTCAACCTGCAACACTGGTTCTTCCGCTAACAACACTGGTGGTGGCACATGAGCTACAAAAGGCACCTCCACTCTCGGCGGAACTGGAGCAACAGGTACAGCCTCTCCATCCCCAGGTGGCACTGCAATTGGTGGTACTGGCCTGCTGCCTGCTGATCCATTCTATCGCAATATCCGTGCTCTCTCCTCCCATCCTCTTCTCTTCATACGCTGGGTGCTTTCCTCCGGATCATCTCCTCCACCACCCCAATCTCTCCTATCAGCCATTTCAGAAATTTCTACATACACAAACACCAGACAAAAATCAAAACCAAAATGATCAAAACCAGGGTCCCTACCAGCAGTGTATAAAGACCGAAATAAGGCTATGTATCCTCTTAATTCCCTTATATTAACACGGACCTTGCTCTGATACCAACTGTGACGGATCGCCTCGGTCAAGCCCGTTAAACCGATAACGTACTTGATCCGAGTCCGCCTCCCGCGAACGGGCCGAAGCCTCGCAAGGGATACCAAACCACAGTCCGTGTAAACATAAAGGAACACACCACATTTCATATATATATTTCACAAGTTTACATAGCCAAATTTTCACAAAAACTAAAAAGAAGTACAAGAGCCTGGGGCATACCCCGAGGTACAACTGAAGAAAGTAAACAACTACAAAACTACACTGCTGAAGCTACTCTGCTGGAGGTGCTGACCCTGCACCGCTACGACGCGGCCCGGAACTGGACGTCGGACGAGAGACGTCCTCCTCGCTCTCACCTGTGGGGGTAGGGGTGAGCCTCTCTAGTCACTGGCTCAGTAGGGAACTCCCCCAAAACCGAGCGAAACAACACACCACGAGTACGAATAGTAAACAACACCAACAATTAATATAACAGCTAAGCAGGTAAGTAAAGTTGTAAAAGTACTCACCGTCTGCCGACTACGAGAAACAACAGTAATAATTAAACGGCAAACCAGTACAGGTGTACAAGCTAAAGTAGAGACAGCCAACACGAGCCACGTGAACTGGTTCGCGACACCAGAAACTGACTCGGACAACTAACACAGGTCTACCTCTCAGTCTCGCAGCCACGGACGAAAGGTCCAGCTGCCGCTCCACGTAAAAAGGTCAAGCAACTGTGGAGACCAACTAACACCACCACCTGCAGACCACACGGTCACAGGCCCATGCCTGCACCTCCAGAGACCCTGGCCTGGGCTCGCTAGAGTGAGGCACTGGAAAAGGACTAGCTGGGGTCCAGTACGTCTACTGGTGTCCGTACCCCCAACTACGAGCGCGCTACAAGTGACTAAAACAAACACAAGTGTCACTGTCCCACTGTCGTCTTTCCCTCAGCCGGACGTACAACTCTAACACAAGAGTGAGGGTGTCCAGGTCAGACGACACAGACCTCGACGGTACAACACAAGTACCGGGACAAAGCCCCGAGCTAACAGCCTGGCTCACAAAGAACTGGGGCACCCAACTGGAGAGGTAACCACGGTAGGCGTCGTACTACTCGCCACGTACACAGAACCACGTGCACGTCACACACAAACCACGTGAAACCTCACGTAAACCACAAGTAACCACTGGTCCACTACACGTGAACCTAACTGACTCGCGTACACAACGCGCAGTCACCGAAGTAAACAACTAACAGCATACCTTGTATGCTAAACACTAAACCAAGTGCACTCAGTGCACCTCATGCGTCACACACATGCATTATCGATAATTATTGTACTTAGTCATTTCTGCTCAAATAGAAGTAGGCGGCCACATCGATTGCCGCTTACTGGGAGTCAACGGCAAGGGTCCTGGCCGTTAACCTCCTGGCTGAATCTTGGCGGCAAGCGATGTTGACGCCAAGTTCTCCGGCCATAAACCCTGCAGAAACCCTAATCCTGCTCTGCGGGCTTTCTAACTGTTCTAACTACTGAAAAACATGCAAATGCAATTCCTTTAGCATGCTAAACCCAATACAACCCGTTATAACATGATTCGTACAGTAAACTACTCAAACCACCCATTATCCCCATTGGTGCAACTCTATCCAAACATGGATTATCATGCTGGTTCAAGTATTAATGTGTTTTAATGTTCTACGGAGCTAAACAGGTTCGTCCCCTACCTCAGAACGCGTTAGAACCCACATCTCCCGGTTCACGCCGAGCCCTCCGCGAGCTCCCACGCGAATTGCACCACGCCGCGACGTTTCCTCGCGCAATTCAGCGACGCCACGCGTTCTACGATCGTCCAACTACTCCTCGTACCTGTTGGAAGCTTCAAAGACTCGGGGGCAGCAAGCTGGGGCAAGAGGGAATGAGAGAGCTGAGAGAACTGCCCTCGGGTGAGCCTATAACCTGCACCATTCTCAGGTTGGCGTCAACCCCCATGTCGCCAACAGCAACCGCCACCCTCTGCGTCCACATCTACTACTGCCGCCAAGTTCATGCAGTAAACGTCCACTAAGCTGGACGCCAACAGTCAACGGCCACACCTGGCCGCCATTCAACAGGACAGCAGCATGTCCCATTCTATTTCCGACCAACCCTGCACTGCACCTGGACAAACTACACATCCATACCATGCCTTCACACACCGACTCACACTGGCCTCACAACGGCCGCCACAACCACAACCCACGATCCGCATGGATCCGAAAAGCACGCGACGTTACATTCAGGGTATTCTTCGACTCCTTCTCTTTCCTTTTCGATCTGAGACCCTTCTCCAGATTTCCCTCTATCTTATCCACATTTCATTCGCAGCTTCAATGCCAAGGCTCTCTTATCATTCTGAATAGGTAGTAATCAGATGAGGAGTTAGCTAGCTACGTAATAAAATGGTGACGCAATCCATTCATAAACCTCTTCCTTTAGCTTTTCCGTAGATATAAGATGAGGAGCATATTTGACAACCGGGCAAATTGAGCCTCATACTCAAATACGACATTCTTAGCTGCTTTAACCTAGAAAATTCATCGCTTTCTTCTCCTAAACCACCTCAGAGAAATATTGCTCATTAAACAGTTCTACAAACTCTTTCCCACTAACTTGATTTGAATCTTCCAGGGTAGCTTCCACATTTCCCACCAAGCACGAGCATCCCGATCCAATTGGAATGTAGTGAGACAACCCTTTCTTCTTCCGTACACTTAATCATTCTGAATATCCTTTCAATGTCTTTTAGCCAATTCTCAGCTTCATCCGGATCCGTACTTCCTGCAAATCTCGGAGGGTCTAGGCTTTGGAAATCCTTGAACAAGCTTGTCCCATTGTGACTGTTATTTCTAGCTACTACCTTCATTACACGGGTCAAATCATGCATAGAACTTTCCATCTTCCTCCAATTAGCATCACCAACATCCATGACTAAATCAAAAGGAATCTAAAACATTCAGTATACATTCATTAATTTCACAAGCATCCCAATCTTGCATTCATCACATACAAAATTCAATTTCACATAACACACCATCTATATTATCAAGTCAAATATTTACATTGTAATACATTCCCATGTATCCACAAAATATCACAGCCTTCTCAACCAAGTTTACCATATATACAAAACCCAACCTCCACTAACTCTCACTCCACATACATATGGGAGTTACATATAACAATCAGTGTTTACACAAAAAGGAGGTATAGAAAAAGATGAGTGGTCTAAGTCTTCTTCTAGTTTTGGGTCAGATCTATAACAGTTTCCATTGGCGGTGCTTGCTGCTCTACTCCGGCCCCATGGTACAGCTCTCTAGCAGCATCAGTCAATGCCTCCCAAGACCTTCAACTTGGTGGAGCAATAGATCCTGCCCCAACTTCAAGTTATCCAGATTGATCATAACATGGCTCATAATTTCTAAAGAAGCACAAGGATTGCCCGCCATGAAAGCATCTGCAGTCAAGTTGAGCACCTCTTCCTTAATTTACAGGTGGGCTTCTCGCTGCGCTTGGGCATACAATTCTATATCCTGACGTAGCATTTCCATGGCAGCAACCAACCTTTCTTGGGCATTCATGTCCATTCTGAAATAATTAATAGGTTAAGCATTTACATGATTACAAAAATCATGCTAACTAATCCCATGTTTCTACCCCAACTCACTGGTTTCCCTAGGTTCATCGAACTAATGCTCTGATACCAAATTTATCTGTCACGTCCTAATAAAAGGCTATTTATCAGAAGTGACAGAAAACGAGCACGAGAGGTAATAATTATTTATCCATTCATAATGTCATAAGCGGAAGTTTTATTACATAGATACTCCTCAAAACAACTAAGAGAGGAATAGATTAAAACAAACTTATTTTACATTTCTCATTTCACACTACTAAATAGAAATAGAAACTAGTTGGCTTTGCTTGTCACGGTCAGTCCACTCAGCACTCAAACCCTTAAGCGTCATCCCCATCTGTATTACCTGAAAATGGTAGGAAAGAATGAGCTAACTAGCCCAGTAGAATTCAAATTCCATAGTTCAAATTCATAGTTCAAGAGTGTACACATGATAACCAAGACAAGATCAGGACAAAATATCAAAGAGACACAACAGATTTAGAATAGTAATCTTGATGCAATGACAGTAAAGCTCAGATCATGCTCAGATATATAGCTCAAGAATTGATTCACATATCAGTCACACAGTACAGGAATTATGATGACCATACTCAGAAAATGTTTGATGCAATGCCAGACATCCAGATGTCGTTAATCATTCCACGTGGTCCGAAAATGAATTGGGTGCTCCTCCAGGACTAGACCAGCCCTATTGCATAGGCATATAAATCACAAGGGGTACAAGACCCAATAATGTCATCATCAATTATTCACATCTCATAAGGTGTTCAAGCATATGAACTCTCTGGTGTTCAGATTTTATAGACCCAATTACCGAATACCGAAGAATAGACTCAATCGGAGTGCTATTCGTAATTGACAACTTTAAGAATAATTCAAGGAGAGTTAAGGTATACAAAGTGGTTGAACTTTGCAGTAGTATGGCAGTAAATATCAAGGTAAATGAGAGGGTAACTTTCTTGGCTTTTAGGATGAAGTTTTAACATGAATTCAGGTATGAAGAGTGCAGAAATCTGAATCAGGACTGTAGCTGTCGACAGCCAGGAAGGAGCTGTCGACAGGTAGCAGCAGACAGAGCTTAGGATTTTGGTTCTGTGGGTATCTGTCGACAGCAAGGGGCTGGTTGTCGACAGATAGATACAGTCCAGACATCAGGAGCTCTGGAAGACATGCGCCTGTCGACAGCTTTAGGTAGCTGTCGACAGGTAGCTGCAGAACTTCCAAAAATGACTTCAAATCTATCCTAAACACCCTAACTATAGAATATGAAACCAAGACATGTTTGATATCAAATAGAAGAGTCTAAATGAAGTTCTCACAGTGGTTATAAACTGAACAAGCGAAATGAAACGAGAGGTTTACAATTCAAGCTTGTCTAGCTAGAACTAGACATAATGTAGTACTGGAAGCCTGATCTGTTAACAATGGTTGTTGGGAAGATTCCTACAAGATAAACACTAAAACTCCAAGTGTTTCATGAATCTAAATCAAGGCTTAAAGTACCTAACAATTAAGTAAAAGTTCTCACATAGTTCTATAGATATTATAACTTCTACATGACTCCAAATCTTGAACAAAGATCAAAGGTAGAATAAGAATGATTTCTAAATAGAATCAAGTTGTTCCTTCCCCAACAAGAGTATTTCTATCACGACCGGAAAGGGAAAAAACAGAGGATCACAAGTATAGTCACATATTCGTTCATTACGAATTCCTTGTGACATATGAAAAATTGAATTGAACCTTATAAAGATGAATCCTACCTTGTTAAGCAGGTGAACCTCCACGTGATCCTGAGGAAAGAGCTTAACCCAGTAAAAAAAAAGAACTTCCTCCCAAGTTGATGCCTTGCTAGCCACGGCAGTTACTTCAACATCAATTTAACACCAAGGAAGAAGCAGCTACAATTGTAGTATGAGCAGAAACATGAGTAATTGCAGTAACCGTGGAGCTTAATAAATCCAACAACTCCTCCAGCAGCAATCCTAGCAGTCAGGAATAGAGAAAGACAATAGCAAGAGCAAAGGGCATTTGGATAGACATGTACGGAGGAAGAGAAGTGGCTTTGTAGCCCAGTAAAAACTCCCCTGCGTGAGTACACCTCCCATGCATAGGTGTAAACAGTAAAACCCCTTGGTTTTTACTATTTACACATGTCCCATGCATCCAACCTCACACCTACACCTCATCCACCATCGTGTAAGAAAATTAACCCACCGGACATGGGCTTGCATCACCTATGTTACGTCATACGTAAAATCCCAGAAATTATTTACGTAAATGACCATAAATCAACTTGCCTAATATTCACTATGTAAACCGATCAAAATGGTGTCCATTTGCATTGAAATTTTAACCATAACCTAATATGATTGTTTTACAATTTATGGTGATTTTAATTCAATTTTAGAATTTATTTTACAGTACGTGAAAAATCACCCGAAAAATGGTCGCGTCGACTTATTCTCGAAATCCGCACGTCAAAAAATCATATAATTACATTCTGATATCTCCACATTTTTCTAGAATTATGGTGTTCTTGGATTTCATTTTTTATAGTTTTTCAGTGTCGCCCTGTAGGAGCACCCACGTCCGAGTACGATACTGAGGTAACGTTAGTTAATACTAATCATACCCAAATATCAATTATTTTAATTTAAGACTAATGCTTAAGTCTAATAACTTTATTATTCATATTTTCTACAAATAAAAATGGGGTGTTAGACATTTTATCAGAGGCCCAACCCAACTTGGGTATAATACTGTGGTGGTCGAGCCGAGCTTTCACAGCATGATGTACATGGCAAAAGTTTCTCTCGGCACATGGCCCCCATGCTCACATACAAGGCATTGGAAACACTCTGCCCAACGAAAAGAAGGAAGACAGGAGACCCAGAGGCTGAATGGTATCACTGGTTCGACATGGAAGACATCACTATAGCCTTCATCCGTCTTTTCTGGAAGGAAGAGAGAACATGGCCGCCAGCCGCAACTGAACTGTTAGATCCTCCTACATCCATCACGTCCAAGAGACAGTTGATGAGTGACGCCACAGACGTGGGAGAGCCAGACATTCCTTACGATGAAGGGAAGAAGGTGGACGAGCTGTGGAGGGGCACATGCCTGGCCATCCATCCATCACTCCTATGCTCTCACCTTCCAAATCTGATTCCTCCATCCCCTCCCATAATCATTCAATTGTCTCCCCAACTCCTGGCTGCTGCACACAACATCCTCACTCCTGGCTTCCCACACTCAGTCTTCGCTGCTCTACAATCTGATCCAGGCGACTACGATATCACTCTCTCGTGTTGTATGCTCTCCAGCAGTCTCCAAAAAAAATGCTAATTTTCAAATGCATATTGAGGTCGAGGAGCCGGCATAACTCCTTCACCCTCCTGATCAGGGGCACCTCCACTAGGGCTTCCCCTTTCACTCCTTCATTAGGACCCATCCTCTTCGAGGACCCCATGTCCTCAACTTGTCCTGTAGAGTCATCTACTCAAGTAGAGTCGTCTAAGGTAGGAGAGTCTAGTCCTAGCAGGTCTAGGGTAGAGAGTCAGGTCAACCCACCGTCCACCAAGTCCAAACATCGCCCTAGGAAGTAGCGGGGCAAGGCTATTCCCCTAAGATACCTTCAAGAGTTAGCTCGACGATGTCAAGCACTATTGTTAATAGAGGAGTTCACAAAAGAGGCGTTGGTGTTAGAAGAAGAAGTTGTGCAGGATGGGGTGTTTGTAGATGACGGGTTTGGTGTCTATGAAATCATGAATGATGAGGACCCAATCGATGAAGAGGATAGCGAAGTAGATAACACTGTCGAGATGTAAGCTAGCGGCATAAGAAGATTTGATGAGCCCACAACGGCAGTGGATGAACCTACTAAGGAAGTCAACCTTGGAACAGAAGGTGATCCCAGGATTGTGATGATTTCAGCGAACCTCCCTCCTGAAGAAGAAGAGGAACTGGTGCAAATTCTGAGGGAGTGTAGAGACACATTCGCCTGGTCATATGGGGACAGGCTCGGTCTAGACCCCTCATTAGTGGAGCACCAACTTGTGTTGAAAGAAGGGGTAAAGGCCATAAAGCAAAAACTGTGAAGATTCCACCCACTTATGGCCCTGAAGATGAAAGACGAGGTAGACAAACTCCACAAAGCTAGATTCATCAGGGTAGTGCTTTATCCGAACTGGGTGGCAATATAGTCTTGGTCATGAAGAATGACAGAAAGGTCAGAATCTGTATTGACTTTCGAGACTTAAATAAGCCATGTCCGAAGGATAACTTCCCGCTTCCTCACAATAATGTGCTGGTTGATAACACTACTAGCAGTGGCGGAGCCAGAAATATTTAGAAGGGGAGACAAATATTTAGAAGGGGGGCAATTTATCTGATTAATTGCTTATGGATACACAACACAAGGGGGGGCGGGGGGCAACTAATAAAGTTAAAAAAATCTTTACATACCCATCGACTTCATTCATGTAAAAAATTAAGGGGGATAATTTATAAAAAAAATTAAGGGGGGTAATTGCCCCCCCTTGCCCTCCTTGCTCCGCCACTGACTGCTGGGTATGAGACCCTCTCATTTATGGATGGGTATTCTAGCTATAACCAAATCCATCTAGCTCCTGAAGATCAAGAGAAAACCTCCTTCACCACGCCCTTGGGTACATACTGTTATGTAGTCATACCATTTGGGCTGAAGAATGCAGGGGTTACCTATCAAAGGGCGATAATGACCATCTTCCACGACATGATGCACGTCTATGTAGAAGTGTACGTGGATGATATTTTGGTGAAGTCAAGAACCATGAAAGAACACCTCGAGATCCTTGCCAAGGTGTTGCAAAGATCAAGAGAGCACCAACTGAGAATGAATCCGAAGAAGTGTGTGTTCGGGGTATCATCAGGAAAGTTGCTAGGCTTCATAGTTAGTAAGCGAAGAATTGAGATCGATCCAAACAAGGATAGGGCTATTGCGGAAATGCCACTCCAAAGAATACCTCACAACTAAGAGGTTTGATCAGGCGTCTACAATTCATTAGAAGATTCATATCACAACATTCACAAAGATGCCGCCCATTCTATGATCTTTTGAAAGGAGGGGCAAAGTCAATGGAATGACAAGTGCCGAGAGGCCTTTGATGATTTGAAGAGGTATCTCATGAATCCCCCAGTTTTGCAACCTCTTGTACCTGGGAAACCACTGATCCTATATCTCTCAGTCATTGAGGATTCCCTAGGTGTTGTCCTTGCACAACACGATGAATCTGGAGAAGAAAGGGTAGCATACTATCTTTCTAGACTTTTCAACACCACAGAATCCAAGTACACCACCGCAGACAAAACTTGTGCCGCACTCGTGTTGGTAGTTCAAAAACTCAAGCACTACTTTCTTGCCCACGAGGTCAAGTTGACCTCGAGGATGGATCCACTCAGGTACCTCTTAGAAAAACCAGTCCTCTCTGATCGGCTTGTGCGCTGGCAGAGCTTCCTCTCCAAATTCGACATCTCTTTTGTGGTCCAAAAGGCCATCAAAGGATATGCCATCGCGCTGAGCACCTTTCCCATTTGCCACTCCCTCACAGCGATTCCATCCGAGAGGAGTTTCCCGATGAAGAGCTCTCGGCCATCTCCAAAGATCCCTTATGGTCCCTTCATTTCGATGGTGCACTCAATTCTAGGGACGGGGCATTGGAGCCGTGCTGCTCACCCCGGAGGGTATTACCATCCCCATCGCCTTTCAACTCACCTTTCCACCACTAACAACATGTCTGAGTATGAAGCTCTCCTAGCTAGTCTTAAACGTGCTTATATCTTGGGTGCATCCCACCTTAGAATCATAGGAGACTCTCAGCTTGTTCTGCGGTAGGTGCTCTCAACTTATCACACTCGTGACCCAAAGCTTAAACCATATCAAGATTTGGTCACGTTGTTGGCAAGGCAATTCTATTGGATCGAAATGGCTGACAAATAGTCCTAGAGGGGCGGGGGGGGGAATCGGACTTTTTACCTTTTAAAACTTTCTTCTGGAAAAACACAACACTAGATGAATATGTTAGTACTTAGTGTGGTGTGTGTGATTCAAGTGTAACTAGGCGGAAACATCTCGCAAAGAAATGCACAAGGATTTTATCCTGGTTCGCCCTTCCCACATGGAAGTCCTACATCCAGTCCTCAAGTCAACCACTTGAGATTTCCACTAATCTGCCAAGAATTTGGCCTTCTCTCACCCTTGAGAGGAATTACACACCCACTTGCTCCCAAACAAGTCTTCCCTAAACAGGGGTACAAAGACTGCCTCTCTCAAGGCCTTCCCTTCTCAGGAGGGGCAAATGCAGAAACTAACTTCTGCAGAAAAATTACAAACAGTAGTAGAGATTAAAATACTTGTGTGTTTGCCTCAAGTCTGAGCACAAACACACACTGGCTTCAGAAGGATAAAAAGATCAGAAGATGAAAACTGAATCCTATCTGAAGCAATAAGGTGGACTTGAAGAATAATGACAATTACAGTTGCCACCCAATAGAGTTTCTCAAAAGAGAATTCTAACAGAAAGAAGCTCTCAGATTGGCAAGTAGAAAGCTTGATAAAGAGCTTGAAAGATTTGAATGATGCTTTTCTCAAGAGATGTAGGCTTGTATTCGATTCTTCATGCATGCCTGCTTTCCTTTCCTCTTTAGCTCCTTTTATAGACTTCAAAATCTAGCCGTTTGAGAAGATAGCCGTTGGAGCTTGGCGACCGTTTGCAATTTGGCCGTTTGAAGAGAATTTCTGGGATCCTTTGGATCTTGAAGAATTTGTCCAGTAGGTCTTTAAAATTGCATTTTCCCAAGGTCTTCAGTTTGTCCATAGCTAAAAGATAAGCTCTTGTAGAACACAGCTGAGAGAGAGACATGCTAAACACATGCTCAATTAATGCCTGCTGAAAGGACAAGACAAAGGAGAAACGCATCTCCATACCCTTGTGGTAGGTGAGTCAGTAAGTACAGCACAAGATATGGAACCTAGTATCCCACAAGCTTTTCAATAAATAAATAAAGCATATAGACAAAAAAGTAAAGCATGGGTCTGTCAGTGGTAGGTGAGATGGTCAGATGCCATGCGTCTGAGATTTACATAAATGCTTTGTTCTTATGAATGCTAAAGTAAAGCAAGAGCATCAAGACTAAAAGATTTCAAAAAGACATTTAACAAACAGGTTTTGCACAGGATGAATGTTTTAAGAATGACAAGTCATATCCTGTCAGAGAAATATTAAATAATAATATTTTTTAGGCTTCAGTAAGAAATCATATAACAAGCTTTTATAACCAAATTAAACTAAGGATATATGAGAATCAGGATAGACTTGATAATATATATATATATATATATATATATATATCTTTGAAGATACGGAACTGACAGTGAAAAGGTATACAAGTACCTCTGCCAGTGTAGTCGAATGTATAGAAAGAGATGATTCTACTGAGGAAATAAGAATGATTCGACTCTAAAGAAAAATCAAGTGATTCGACTTTAGGGAAGAACAAGGTAATTCAATTATAGCAGTTGAATACAATGGAGATTCAGCTGTGTGAGTCGAAGTTATCAATCGAATGCAGAGTAAAGACATTCGACTGTATGAGTCGAAGTTATCAATCGAATGCAGAGTAGTAAAGTCATTCGCTGTATGAGTTGAAGTTATCAATCGAATGCAGAGTAAAGACGTGGACTTAGAAAAATTTAAGTGATATATGGCTGCGATTCTAAAGGAGTCGGATTTAGCTGTTGAATATAGCAATCAGATGTAGTAGGCTATAGGAGAGGTTGTGGCCTTAGAAATTTTTGAGTGTTCATGAGTTTTTCTTGGTATAATATATATATTTAAAGATTTGTCATAGCAAAAATAATATTCATAGAATTTATAAAACTCTTTAATTTTCTTAGGGATAGTTGCTCAACAATTCTCTCCCTTTTTATAATGACAAAAATCTTTAAATAGATTAGGCAAACTATTCTTTTATACCTTTCTCCCCCTTTGTGACATTAACATAAAGGATAAACTCAGAATAACACAAAAGTAGGAAGAAATTGCATCATTACAGTAGAAAACAGTACAAAGTTTTAACGTAAACAGTTCAGACTTTAGCTGAACGGGGTAGATACAGAGAAGCATGGATTTTTGCTAAGAAAGGTTGGAGGAGTTCCCAGAGCTTTTGCTCATTTTTGACAAAGGAGTTGTCAAACAGTTCACCATCAACATTGTAAGTTGGGTTGGTGGAGGGTAATTTCTTGATAGACTTGATGTGGCGCCTCCTGAACCAAGCAACTTGTGATGAAATTTGTCTATGTCGATTCTCATTTGAGGGGAACAAACTGTTTGGTGGCTGCCAGATGGAGGAATTCATTGAGGGTGATATTCTAGTAGAGACCATTAGAGATAGTTGTATCCTTGGCTTGATAGTAGACAAGGTACCGTTGAGCCCATCTATAACCAATGTTCTTGCGAAAATCCATGAGACTCTTAGAGTGGAAATCATTGAGGGAAAGTTTCATCTTCAGACATTGGGAGTGATAGGACAGATAAGTTGCTTGCCATTGCTCAGGGGTGAATCTTTCAGATTCAGCAAAGCTTAACTGAATGTCAAGAAGATGATGAGAGTTCTTGGATACTGGAGAAAGATGAACTTTGGAAGCTTAGCTTGGATTTGTACTTGATCTTGAATCTGGTGGAAATCCGGATGAATCTGTTGAAGATTGCTTCAGAAAGGCTCCTCTGTAGGAAACAGCTCCTACGAGGGAGGGTGAAGACCTGATGGCATAGCCACTGACATAGAAGGAACAATTTCTCTTTGCCCTCTTAGCAGATTCTCATACTGCCCTTTGGATACATCATGCAATCCTAGTTTGAACCTTTCATAGTTGAAAGTTCTCATTGCAAGGTACATGGCCTTAGATGCCCTAAGATGATCTGCAAATAAAGCATGGAACCTTAGGGAAAGATGATGTCCGACTGTCAAGAAGTGGGTTCTGGATTGGTTTTCTTGAAACCTAGCTTCCTCGTCTGGATAAAGTCAACAAATTCTTGGGGTGTGAGGCAGTGGCTCTTCTGAGAGATGAGTTGAAGATCTGAAATGGAAAGTTGGGAGGTTTTTATCAAAACAGGAAGCCAATGTTCAAAAGTGAAACCTGGCAATCCATGGACTTCAAGAAATGCTCTTATTGCAAGATATTCTCTGAACATATCATATTGAGTTCAGAGTGGTGGACAAAGGCATAACAGAATGGAGGAAGCAATAAGGAGGGTTTGCCTCCCAATTTGGGTCCACTGGAAGCTGACAGTTGGATACTAGGAAGTATCTCAACTAAATGAAGTAGAGTTTTCTTGGAGTCAGACTTGGAGGTAGTGGGAAGAGAGGAATAGTAGTGTGGGGGTTGAGTGGAAAGGTTCATGGTGAACTCTTTAAGTGGTTTGGCTTGGAATTTCATGGGGTAGATGGAAAATTTTGCATCTAATGAAATGCCTGCAGGAGGAGGAGAAGAGGAGGAGTTTGAAGGATGTAGAGGGGTTGATGCCGAGGGTGCATTGGTTTGGGTTTCTGCTGGAGTGACCTTAGAAGGAGGAATAACTGGTGGAGAACTAGTCCTAGAAGAAGGAGAAGGGAGGCAGGTGCACCATTCTTGACTAGTCTTCTCTTCACCTTTTCTTAAAGAACTGGATATCTTGAGAGGGCTCAAGAGTTCTCTTGGCTGAAGATTCCTTCTGGGTTGACTAATCCTCAAGGCTGGAACCTTCTACAGCTGCTGCCACTTCTTCTGGCTACTTTTCAATTCGGGCTCTTGCTGCTGCTCAACTGGAGGTTCAGAAACTACTACTGCTAACTGAGCCTGCTGCTCTTAGTAGGCTGCTCATCTTCCTGCTGCTGGGACTCAACTGATATATGTTGCTGCTTAGCTTGGATTTCTGGACCTTCTTCTACAACAACTGATTGCTTAATAATAGGGTCCTCCGGTGTTGGCACTTGAGGTTCTACTTGGTTTTCTTGATCCTGAGCAGGGGCTTCTTCTTCTTACTGCTGTGAGGAAGCAGGCCCTGATGGCCTAGAAGTGCCCTGTTAGCACACTAACTGAAGCAGAAGGTCTTTTATCTGCTTGACCTCATCAGACAAGCTATCAAACTTAACATCTAAATTTCAACTTGCATATGGAGAACATACAGGTTCTCATGCTGGCTTCTCACTAAATCCAAAATAGTATTAATACTATTACTACTCCCCCCTGAGACCTTGGCCGGGTCTCAAACTGAGATGGAGAGAAGTGAGTCTCTCTTTCTTCAAATTGATGTTCCATGGGGGTGGAAGCAGGCACATCTTCAGAAGCTACTCCTTTTCCTCTAAGATCTCTCAAGACTTCATTGATGGTATCTTCAGGAGTATCCTGAACAGGATGGGAAGAGAAATCTTGGATCTGATCTTCTTGATGAGGAATCTGAGCTTGAGCTTCAGATCTAGCTAGAACCTCAGGAGCTTCTATTCTTTCAGAAACAACTTGAGTGGGTAGGGAGATAAGAGGTTCATCAGGAAAGACTTCATGTTCACATTCTGGCACAGTGTCTTTGAACCACAAATTTTGCTTCTTGCCCACCAAGGAGTAATGGCTCCTTCTTAGAGTGAAAATGCCTATTTTCTCTTTTGTTCCAACCAAAAGCTCTCCAGAAAGATCAACTGAAAAACTCTTGAAAATAAGAGTCAGCAGAGAACCATATGGGAGGGATTCCTACAGATCTTTTGAAGCTATCATTTTCTCTAGGATTACTACGGGCAGATTTACTTGGTGTCTCTGAATAGCCCAAAATAAGTGATTTCCATCTCTTGCAGTAATGGAGGAGTTAGTGCCTGCTCTCGGGGTCACAATATTTGTGATCACTGAGTGGATTAGCCTCTTCTCAGCAGATAACTCATTAACCGGAAGCCCTCTCTTGCTGATGGTCCCCAAATTTCCAATAATCCCTAATTTTTGCTTCTCAAGGGAACGAACTCACTGAGCTTATGTCCAGAGTTTGGACAATCCAACATTTTCACTAATAGCTCCTCAGAAATGGTAATCTTGGTTCCTTTCACATAGCCTATCACAACATTCTCAGATGAAACTTGTAGGGAAGCATAAAAGGCTCTAATTGCATATTCGACAGACGACTCAGAAGTCTGGCATAGCTTGGTCCATCCCATGGCATTGAGGGTCTCTTCTACCCAAGATAGACTTCTAGTAAGGTGAGAAAACTCTACAGCCTTTCCCGGATAGATTGGGATTTTGGCCAGGCGTTGAAGCTAATCGGGGGTCAACTGGACAGATTCAGGAGCCCTAGATGATGCCATCTAGAAGAAAGAAAGAGAAATCGCTAAGGAAACCGGAAGAGGAGAGAAAGAATCACAGAGGCGAGGTGAAAGATCCTACCTTTCTTCAAAAAGAGATTCTTGGAGGTTTCTGAGTGTCCTTCACCATGGAACAGTGAAGGCGCGAAGAGCAGATGAGGATAAGAGAGTCGAAGACAGATTTCAAATGGGTGTGTTGAAGGATAGGTGTTTGCTTATATAGAAAGGAGAAAGTAACTGGCACTTGATTTCAGGATGAACGGACGGGATTGAATGATTTGACCGTTAAGTCATGAAGAGACGCGTCTTAATGAAGTGTCAGTTACATAATTTTAAATAGTAAGCACCGTTCCACAATTTCTTAATGAATCGAATTAGGTATTCGACTGCATCAGTCGAATGCAATATTATAACATGAATCGAATGCATGAGTCGAATGTATGACTTAGAGATTTTTTCAGGATGAGTTTTCACAGTGAGTTCAAACAAGTCTTAGCACTTAATTTAAACATAACCTTCATAAGTTAATCAGGATTACATACCTATTTCTCTTCTAATTGATGTAAATCTATCCTCAGGAAGAGGTTTTGTAAAAATATCTGTAAGTTGATTTTCTGTCGAAACAAATTCAAGTGAAATATTGTCATTACTTACATGGTCCCTGATGAAGTGATGTCTAACCTCAATATGCTTTGTTCTTGAGTGCTGGATAGGATTTTTGGTTAAATTATTGCACTTGTGTTGTCACAAAGCATTGGAATTTCCTGGAGCTAGTGACCATAGTCTTCTAATTGATGCTTGATCCATAAGAGTTGAGTACAACAACTGCCAGCTGCAATGTATTATTCAACTTCTGTGGTGGATAAAGCTACTGAGTTCTGCTTTCTGGAAGACCAAGATATTAAGCACCCTGCAAGAATTTGACAAGTACCACTGGTGCTTTTTCTATCTAATTTGCATCCAGCATAGTCAGCATCACTATAACCAAGTAACTTGAAATCTGAACATCTGGGATACCATAAGCCTAAATTACTAGTATTTATAAGATATCTAAAAATTCTTTTAACTGCATGAACATGAGATTCTTTGGATTAGCTTGGAATCTTGCACAGAGACAAACACTGAACATTATATCTGGTCTACTTGCAGTGGGGTAGAGCAGTGATCCTATCATTCCTCTATAGATCTTTTGATCTACCTTTTTGCCAAGAGGATCTGTCTAACTTAATGCCTGAGCTCATGGGTGTTCCTAAGGGCTTACATTTGTCAAAACCATATTTAGAGAGTAAATCTGAAATGTATTTGGTTTGACAGATGTGAGTTCCTTCCTTGGTCTGCTTGATTTGCAATCCAAGAAAATAATTGAGCTCACCCATCATGCTCATTTCAAACTCACTTTGCATCAAATTTTCAAAGAATTTGCAGAGTGATTCATTTGTAGATCCAAAGATAATGTCATCAACATAGATTTGCACAATTAAGATTACATCTGAAAACTTCTTTATAAATAAGGTGCTATCTACTTTACCTCTTATAAAATCATGTGATATAAGATAAGCACTTAATCTTTCATACCAAGCTCTTGGAGCTTGTTTTAGACCATACAGTGCTTTCTTTAAATGGAAAACAGATCAGGATACTTACTATCTTCAAAACCAGGTGGTTGCTCAACATTACTCTTCTTTAATAAACCATTTAAAAAAGTACTTTAACATCCATCTGAAATAAATTAATGTTAAGAGAGCAAGCATATGCTAATAAAATTCTAATTGCCTCTAATCTAGCTACTGGAGCATAGGTTTCATCAAAATCTATGCCTTCCTCTTGGGAATATCCTTGAGCTACAAGTTTGGCTTTGTTCCTAGTTATTACCCCTGATTCATCCATCTTATTTCTGAAAACCCATCTGGTTCCAATAATGAATGATCAGTAGGTCTAGGCACAAGGGTCCAAACTTCACTGCGTTGAACTGATTAAGTTCTTCTTGCATAGCAAGGATCCAAGATTCATCACCTAGTGCATCATTGATTGTCTTAGGCTCAATTTGTGAAACTAAGGCAGAGAAATCACAAGGAATTTGCATACCTCTTGTTCTTACCCTATCTTGGAGATCACCTATTATGTTTTCTCTAGGATGGTCTCGGTGGTACCTCAATTCTCTAGGTAGCCCTTCTTGTGGTCTTCTTGTTGTTGAAGATCTTCTAATGGAGGATCTTCCACTTCTTCATCTTTTCTCTTCAAGAGAAGTCTTTTCAAGATTCCTGCAGAGATCATCAACACATTCTTCTTCTTCTATCTTTTGATAGAAGGGTTAGTTTCATCAAATAATATATGAACTGATTGTTTTATGGTTAGGGTTTTTCTATTAAACACTTTATAGCCCTAGGTTTTGAAATATATCCTAACAGAAAACCTTCATCACTTTTAGCATCTAATTTCCCTAAATTATCCTTACCATTATTTAAGATGAAGCACTTACATCCAAAAGGTCTGAGATGGCTGATATGGGCTTTTTATCCTTGTACAACTCATATGGTGTTTTCTTCAGAATGGGTCTGATCATACATCGGTTAATTATGTAGCATGCTGTATTTACTGCTTCTGCCCAGAAGTACTTTGGCAAATTATACTCATTTAGCATTGTTCTGGCCATATCCAGTAGTGTTCTGTTCTTTCTTTCTGCTACTCCATTCTGTTGAGGAGTTCTTGGAGCTGAGAAGTTGTGTTCAATTCCATTTTCTTCACAGAACTCCAGAAAATCTTCATTCTTGAACTCACCACCATGATCAAATCTAATACTGGTAATCTGAAATTTCTGATTCTTTTGAACTATTCTGCTAAACTTCAGAATGCTTGAAAAGCTTTAGATTTGGCTTCTAAAAAGGATACACAAGTGTATCTTGAGTAGTCATCAACTAACACATAGCCATAGATTTTTCCACCAAGACTGACTGTCCTCATTGGTCAAACAAATCCATGTGAATTAGCTCCAAAGGCTTGTAAGTTGTAACAACCTTGTTTTGGACTGAAAAGAGGTCTTGGTTTGCTTTCCTTTTGCACAGGCTGAGCATATTCCATACTTCTTGAGCTTCATTTGGGAAGACCTTCAACTAAATCATGCCTTATAATTTCTTGATCACTGAAGCGCTAGCATGACTATGTCTTCTATGCCACAAATCAGACTCATTACTTTGGTAGTAGCCAGGCATAAATTACTTCTTTAATTCTGCTAGTTGCAATGTATACAAATTCTCATTCTTTGTGCTTCAAAAACTGTCTTGTTATCCTTCTGAATTATACACTTATCATTCTGAAAACTTACCAAATGCCCTTATCACATAATTGACTAATACTAATCAGATTGTGCTTCAAACCTTCTACATACATGACATCTTCAATCAGGTTCTTTTCTTTAGTACCAATTGTTCCACATCCTAGCACTTTTCCTTTCCATTATCTCCATAAGTTACTTGACAGTTTCTTCTCTAAAACTTGTGAAAAGCTTCCTATCTCCTGTCATGTGTCTGAGCATCCACTATCCAAATACCATTTGGATGCCCTCAGCCGACCCTACAAACAAAGCTAAACTGTAACTTTTAGTACCCAATTTTCTGGGTCCTTGATGGTTAGTTTTTGGAATCCATCTAAAGTGTCTAGTGGTGCATGTGCTAATGGTGTGTCCTAATTGGTTACAATGAGTACAACATAAATCGAAAGCATTTTTCTTATGTTTATTATTGTTGACTTTGTTTTTGTTTGTAAGATGCTGATTTACCTTTTTAGGATTTTTGATTTCTTTTTCTGCTACAAACTTAGGAGTTGGATATACATAAGGTCGAATAATTTCTTCTTCGTTTGGTGGAGGTGTATATCCTAATCCATACTTCTTCTTTCCTGACCTAGCTCCTTTGATTCTAACAAATAGTGAGGTTTTGCAGTTGGAAAATTTTTCAATAGTGGCTTTTAGATAATTGTTTTCTTCTTGCAATTTTTCTTCATTTTTAAGTTCCTTAAGATTTGATTCAATTTCCAAGACTTGCTATTTTTATTTTTTAAGTCTTCGCACAGTAGTTCATTAGTTCTTATTTCACTTAAACTTTTGTTTAATCTTTATGTTTCATTTTTAGAAAGGTGTTAGCTTTTTCTTGGTTCAGAGATTTAGTTAAACTTTTTATTTGTTTTACTACTGTCTTATATTTTTCATAAAGTTCGTTGAAGGCATCTTCAAGGCTATCAGAATCGGATTCAGAACATGAAGTAAAGGAGGTTTTTGAGTTTACCTGCTCTAGTCCTGCCCGAGGGCTAGATTTGCCTTCTCTTCTTCTTCGGATTCTGAGCTGGAGGATTCTGAACTGGTTCCTTCTTGATTGTCCCATGTTGCTGCCATTGCCTTCTTTTGAACTTTCTGAATTTCTTTCTTTTCCCTTTTCTTATCTGATTTTTCTACTTGGTCCTCTTCTTGAGCCTGGGACATTCAGACTTGTAGTGTCCTGGCTGATTGCATTAATAGCAAGTAGGTTCCTTCTTCTTTCCTCTTGAAGAACCTCTTCGACCCAAACTTCTTTTCTTTGCCAGAATTCTCTGCAGCTTTCTTGAGAGCATTGCCTCATCATCACTGTCATCTGATTTTTCTTTGGAATCTTCAGATGAGGAGGAATCTGCAATCTTTAAAGCATTGATATTTTTTTTTGAAGAATTTTCAGAGAATCTTTCCATATTAATTTCATGAGTCATAAGGGATCCTATTAATTATCAATAGATAATTGTGTTAAATCATGGGCTTCCTCTATGGCTGTAACTTTAGGAGTCCAGACATTTGAGAGATCTTAAGATTTTTCTTACTGTTTCTTCATTGGTTAGGACATTCCTAAAGCACTTAATCCTACAATTATATTTGAAAATCTATGTACATTTGAGTATATTTTCATTGGGAGCATTTTAAACTATTCATATTGAGATACAAGTATGTCTATTCTAGTTTGTTTAACCCTATCTGTGCCTTCATATGGTACTTGTAATTTATCCCAGATTTCTTTTGTTGTTTTACATGCTGAAAGTCTATAAACTCTCTTTCGATAAAGCACAGCAAAGATAATTTTTTGCTTCGAAATTTAAAGACATATTTCTTTTGTATGCAATTGAAAGAGTACCAGAAGAGGATTCTGCAAGGACTTGAAAATCACCTTGTTCAATTACCTGCCAAAAGTCGAAGTCAGTACCTCTGATTCGCATTCCATCCTCATCTTCCAATATTGATAATCTTCACCATCAAAGAAGGGTGGCTTTGTGACTGATTGGCCTTCATAGTTGTGAGCTTCGGATGCCATTTCTCTCAAATCTCTTAGATTCTTCTAGAGAAGACCTGCTCTGATACCACTTGTTGGATCGAAATGGCTAACAAAAAGTCCTAGAGGGGGGTGAATAGGACTTTTTACCTTTTAAAACTTTCTTCTGAAAAAACAAACACTAGATGAATATGTTAGTACTTAGGTGGTGTGTGTGATTCAAGTGTAAACTAGGCGGAAACAATCACACAAAGAAATGCACAAGGATTTTATCCTGGTTGCCCTTCCCACATGGAAGTCCTACATCCAGTCCTCAAGTCAACCACTTGAGATTTCCATAATTCTGCCAAGAATTTAGCCTTCTCTCACCCTTGAGAGGAATTACACACCCACTTGCTCCCAAGCAAGTCTTCCCTAAACAGGGGTACAAAGACTGCCTCTCTCAAGGCCTTCCCTTCTAAGGAGGGGCAAATGCAGAAACTAACTTCTGCAGAAAAATTACAAACAATAGTGGAGATTAAAACACTTGTGTGTTTGCCTCAAGTCTGAGCACAAACACACACTGACTTCAGAAGGATAAAAAGATCAGAAGATGAAAATTGAATCCTATCTGAAACAACAAGGGTGGACTTGAAGAATAATGACAATTACAGTTGCCACCCAACAGAGTTTCTCAAAAGAGAATTCTAACAGAAAGAAGCTCTCAGATTGGCTAGAAGAAAGCTTGAGAAAGAGCTTGAAAGATTGAATGATGCTTTTCTCAAGAGATGTAGCTTGTATTCGATTCTTCATGCATGCCTGCTTTCCTTTCCTCTTGAGCTCCTTTTATAGACTTCAAAATCTAGCCGTTTGAGAAGATAGCCGTTGGAGCTTGATGACCGTTTGCAATTTGGCCGTTTGAAGAGAATTTCTGGGATCCTTGGATCTTGAAGAATTTGTCCAGTAGGTCTTCAAAATTTCATTTTCCCAAGGTCTTCAGTTTGTCCATAGCTAGAAGATAAGCTCTTGCAGAACACAGCTGAGAGAGAGACATGCTAAACACATGCTCAATTAATGCCTGCTGAAAGGACAAGACAAAGGAGAAATGCATCTCCATACCCTTGTGGTAGGGTAGTCAATGAGTACAGCACAGGATATGGAACCTAGTATCCCACAAGCTTTTCAATAAATAAATAAAGCAGACAGACAAAAAAGGAAAGCATGGGTCTATCAGTGGTAGGTGAGATGGTCAGATGCCATGCGTCTGAGATATACATAAATGCTTTGTGTCTTGTGAATGCTAAAGTAAAGCAAGAGCATCAAGACTAAAAGATTTCAAAAAGACATTTCACAAACAGGTTTTGCACAGGATGAATGTTTTAGAATTACAAGTCATATCCTGTTAGAGAAATATAAAATAATAATTTTTGAGGCTTCAGTAAGAAATTCATATAACAAGTTTTTATAACCAAATTAAACTCAGGATATATCAGAATCTGGATAGACTTGATAATATATATATATATATATCTCTTGAAGATACAGAACTGACAGTGAAAAGGTATACAAGTACCTCTGTCAGTGTAGTCGAATGTATAGAAACAGATGATTTGACTGAGGAAATAAGAATGATTCGACTCTAAAGAAAATAAAGTGATTCGACTTTAGGGAAGAACAAGGTAATTCGATTATAGCAGTTGAATACAGTGAGAATTCGGCTGTGTGAGTCGAAGTTATCAATCGAATGCAGAGTAAAGACATTCGGCTGTATGAGTCGAAGTTATTAACGAATGCAGAGTAAAGACATTCGGCTGTCGAAGTTATCATCGAATGCAGAGTAAAGATGTGGACTTAGAAAATTTTGGATGATATATGGCTGCGATTCTAAAGGAATCGGATTTAGCAGTTGAATATAGCAGTCGGATGTAGTAGGCTATAGGAGAGGTTTGTGGCCTTAGAAATTTTTGAGTGTTCATGAGTTTTTCTTGTTTAATATATATATTTAATGATTTGTCATAGCAAAAATAATATTCATAGAAATTTTTAAAACTCTTTAATTTTCTTAGGGATAGTTGCTCAACAAATTCTGCAAGCTTATCTATGTCCACACTCCTCGCTCACAAAATATCTTGGCTGGCGCCTAGGCATCACTAGCTTCTTCTCTATCCTTCCCTTTGAGCCATTGGACCGAGACAATTGTCGCTCCACGCTTGATGTTCCATCTCCCAAAGATCCTTGGTTCAAGAACCTTAGGACAACCTTAGAAGAGAGGGCTAGGAAGAGAGGATTACAATAAATCTTGTTGGCTGAGCTCGAGGAAATCTTAATGAAGAAGAATTGCCATGGTTTGTGAGATTGAGCAGTATTGTAAAGATGGGTCGTATCCCAAGGGGCAAACTCGGAGGATCGCAAGGCCATAAGAAGAGCCGCCCTAAGGTACACAATCGTCAAAGAAGTTTTGTACAGGCGGGGCTCTTACTAGAGTTCTATTGAGATGTCTTAATGATGACGAAGGTTGGAAAGTGGTGGAAAGAGCCAATGCTAGTGAATGCGGAGGCATGTCAACAGTCAGATGCTTGCTAAGAAGATCATTAGGCAGGGTACTACTGCAGCCAACCCTAGAAGAACAGTGTGCCATCTACATCCGTAGGTGTGTCAAATGCCAACTCCATGTTGATAAAATTAATTCTCCTTCATCCTCACTTCACCCACTCTCTACACCTTGGCCATTTCCATGTGGGATTTTGATATTGTTGGCCCCCTTAGTGATCCTAATGCTCAAATCAAACAAAAATCCTTTATCCTAACAACAACTAGTATTACACAAGTGGGCAGAGGCAAAAGCGTGCTTAGAAATCAAAGCATCCACAGTGTGCCATTTTATCATGAAGAATATCATTTCTCGGTTCGGAGTGCCAAGCAGCATCGTCATAGACAACGGGCCGCAATTCATCTCGCAAGAACTTCAGGACCTCTGTAAGAAATACAACTTCACTTTGCATATTCATCTCCTATTACCCACAAGGCAATGGCAAGCTGAAGCAACATAATAAAACCCTTCTTAAAATCTTGAAGAGAAAACCTGTGATCGCATAAATTCACGGATTGGCAAGAAAAACTAATTGAGGCTCTATGGGCTTACCGTACGTCTGTCCGTACTCCCACGGGGGAAAACCCCATATGCTTTCACTTATGGGATGGAGGCGGTAGTTCCATATGAGATCCTGATCCTTTCACTAAGAGTCCAACTTAACAAGGAACTTAATCTTGACAAACGTCGAGAGGCGTTGCTAGTCCAATTGGAACTCTTAGATGAAAGGCGACTGATGGCGGCCGATCACGTGCTCTCATATCAAAGGCGAATCTCAAGGTCATTCCAAAAGAAGGTAAGTGAACGAAAATTCCAAGAGGGTGATATGGTCTTGAAATGCATTTTTATCATACCTGGAGGTCCAAGGTCTAAATTACAACCAAATTGGGAAGGTCGTACGTTGTGAAAGAGGTGTATCCAAGAAATGCATATCGCCTAATCAATGCTGAGGGCGCAGAATTGTCACATCCGTGGAATAGGTTATACCTCAAGAGATTCTATCCCTAGGTCTATAGGTGTGTGAGGCCACAACACTTAAATTAGGGGTTACCCCGTGTTAAGAGTCCGAAGTCCTTTCCCCATTCGCCAAGGGTTGCTCTAAGGTAGGACCAACACACACACACGGCAAGCCCGGGCAGCTGCACTAGTAGGTATCGTGGTAGTAGGTCCTACTTAAGCGATGCGATGGTCATTCTCTCCTAAATCGGTCAAAGTGTAGGGGCACGGGTCGTAAGGCGAGGTCATCAACCTTTAAGCATACCTAACAAGAGGAAGTCTCAAACAGGGACGGTCGAAATAACAATAGCAAGAGCGAAGAAACAATGAATGAAAGGAAAATACATGATAGAACATGGGCATGGCAAAGAGTGGCAAAGTCCCCACAGGACGCTCATGAGCCCAGTCGTACGCATGCCCCAGGCAGTACAAATCCATAAGAAAAGACCATAAAGTCCCTACGCAACAGACCTAATCATGAAGGGTATGCCGCGAGAAGAAGCCGAACCAACATCCTTAAACCTACATTAGACTTTCCTTGAATAGTCTTCAATTTCCCTCTAAAGATCGGGTTCATCTCTTAAGTATGGCCTAAGTAGCCGCACTATCAACTAGGGGCAGCCGTCCATGGCATGTCACCATAAACACATGCCTTCGTTAGTAGAGTCTCGGCAAAAAGGGGAAGTGACTAAGATTCCTAACCAGCAGTTGAATTGGTCTATGTGTTGTGACCCAAAAGGGCGAGTACCTTCCGTCTCGTGCATCTTATTTTGTAAGGGCTAACGTCGGTTTTAGGCGTCTTTCAAAACTCCAAAAAAATCAAATATTTCAAAACTCTAAGAAATTAAATATTTCAAAACTCCAAAAAAATCAAATATTTCAAAACTACAAAAAATCAAATATTTCAAAATTCCAAAAAAAATCAAAGATTTCAAAACCCCAAAATCGAATGTTTTTAAAATCTCAAAATACTTTACTTATTCATTCATGCATGTCATTATTTACTTATGTCTTTTGCCTACTTAATAAGGCTTAGCCCCTTTCACTCGCATGCTTAAGGCAAGGGGCTAAGTCGAAGAACGGATCTAACTTGTTTTCATGGTCTTTTTTAGTGTGCAGGTCACGTCAGGAGAAAGGAAGCAGCACTCATATCTCACTCGTCACTATCACACAGTCACATTTCTATAACAAAAAGATTCCATTCTATTCCATTCCATATCTACATCATCATGATACATGATACATGATACATGATAAACAAAAGTGAGAAGAGTACAAATCCTCAACTGCTCTCCCCTGTACCCTCAGGCGAGCGAGAGGGTGGAGGGGCCATCTCCCTCAATCCCGTCGTGCTCCCCTCGGCCGCTCCCTCGCATCATCGTCCTCCTCCTTGTTCCTCCGTCGTCCGTAGGAACCCATCAGGTAGTGCCCCGTTGAGGTGCTAGGGGCACCGCTTCTGCTGGCCGATGTGCGACTGCGGTCGACGAGTGATAGGGCCCTCTCCAGCCCCCTCATCTCCGCCCTGAGCACCAGGATGGTCTGTCGCTCGCTCCCCAACTGCGATCGAAGCTCGCCCACCTCTCGGCGCAGCCCCGTCGCCTCGTCCACCTGAGGGCGTAGCCGCAGCCCCACCATCTCTGTCTCTAGCGTAGCCGTCCGCTCTAGAGAGTCTATCAGCTCCGCCTCCTGTAGGTCAAAACATGTGTCAATAGGAGAAATAAGGTACAAGGGGCATAAATTAATTACTCACCCGCTCGCGTAGCGGGCCCATGGCCTCCTCCGCCCGTGCCACTATCGACGCTAGCTGACCCTCTAGCACGGAGCGGCCAGGCTCATCTCGGGAGGTGGAAGCACTACCCACCATCTGCTGGGCTCGCTCCATCTCAGCACGCTATAAGAGAAGAACACAAGAGTCAGTTAGCTGAAGTTAGGAATAGGAGAGACAAGATGTAGAGCACTCACCAGCTCAATAGCCGTCCAGTGGAGGTCGTCCCTCATCTGGATCGTGGAGTGGAGGACGCCCTCGAGGGACGCGATCTTGCCCTCAGGTCGAGCTATGAACACAGGTCAAGTTAGCCAAGGAATTAATGATTAAAATATTTAGAAAAGGCTAAGTTAGTAATACTCACCGGGCGTCGGGTCCCCCTGTACACCTGGGCCCCATACCTCCGTGCGTAGGCACGGAAGTAGTCCTCATCGCTGGTGGCCTTGGAGGTAACCTCTCGGCCCCGCTGCTGCCGCCAGTCCTCGAGTGCTCCCGAGCCTGCTCCCTCCAGTCCGTAACTTGTTGGATGCCATGAAAGCTACGGCCCAGTCTCTCCCACTGCCTCTGCCAGGTCGGGAACTCCACCATCGCCTGATGGAGCCCCAACGTCCTGCTACCAGCCATAGGTGGAGTGGTACCACGGTGTTGAATGCATGTAGCCAAATCTCCCTACCGAAGTAGGGGCAGCCCTTCTCCACCCACGGCTGGTCGGCATCCTCGTCCCCAGCATAGGGAGTCCACTCAACTTGCACACCACATATAGAAAATAATTAGTCGCTTGTCAATAAGAAAGAAAGAGAAGGGTTTCAAGTGGAGAAGTACTCACATGTCCAAAGGGGATGGTGTCCAGTGCATCCCTATGAAGGGTCACCTGCAGGTGCAGTGACCGCTCGTCGCCGCAGAACTGCCAGCACTATAGGAGTGCTACAGCACTCGGTCGCCTCGGCACTCCCCGGCCAAGGGAGGGGAGGTAATAATATGCCCACACCTGCAAAACAAGTTGGCCAATAACACAGTCAATTCTAATACGCAGGCAAGCAATAAAGGGTAAGAGTGAGAAGCGTACCTGTAGGAAGGAGAAGAACTGGCCACCCCTGTCCCCCTACCAGAGGTGCCTAGGCTGTCGAAGAGGTGGGCCAGAAGGGCCGCACCCCACGTGTAGCTCCCCATCTAGGTCAGATCCTCCAATAGGGGTAGCACCGGTAGCTCACTGGGTCTCCTCGAGTCCCCAGGATAAGCTTCCCGATCACGAGGATCAGAAGCGTCTCAAATCCCGGTCCGCTGCTGCCACCTCCTCCTTTGCCAATGCCACCCTGGCATCCGCCGTCAACTGGGCCATATACTCCACCTGGCCCTCTCCCGTCGGTGGCGAGTGTCTGCCACCCCTAGACTCGCCTTTTGCCTCGTCCTCGGCACCAAGGACGACCTCTCCCCATCGTCACCTCCAGTCCCAGAAGACTCTCCACCAACTCCTAGTAACATGTGTAGGTCACCCCTGTCACCGCCTGGCCATCCACCCTCAGGCCGGTGATCCGTGCCACGTCCTTCATGTGGGGATCATGTGACCCCACGGGAGGAGGAGGCGTGGCACTCGGGGTTCCATCAGTCCTTCAGATCCTAGATCAACGCCATGTCGGGCGTGAGCTCATCTAGTCTGAGAAAAGGGCCGAACCCCATCTTCTGCAGCCGCGCCCTCTGGAAGTCCGGCAGTCCCTGGTAGACTGCTCGAACGATGCCCATCCATGTCGGACTGCAGCTCACTCTGCAAAACAACCATAAAAAGCACAAAGATCAGTCAGAATCCACACAACAAAAGTCTGTTCAGGTCACGATGATGCTATTATCGCCTTCTGAACGCGACACAACGGGTGTCACGTTCGGCCTTCTGAACGCGACGGGTCGAGCCGTCGCCTTCTGAACGCGACACCCAGTGTGTCGCGCTCTCCCTGGTAAAGCGACAGGCTTCTGTCGCGTTCATAGGGTGACCGAGGACACCTAATAGCATTCCCCGGTGATTCCACCACCATGGGCCAAAGCCCTACATAGGTGCCTAGCACCTTGTCCACACCCGTTCCCCAATCAAACACACGTGGAGGCAGGGATTTGGCCACTTACCTTTTTAGGGCCGACACCCTCCTCCTTACCCTTGCCTCCGTGGGGTCCGCCTCCATGGCGACGACCGGCTCCTCTGACCCCGGGCTGGGAGGGCTCCTCTGTTGTCCGCCGATGACTGATGGTCCGTTTAGACCTCTTCGAGTGCCCACCGCTGTTGCCGTCGTGGTCTCCACCATCCTCCATTTCCTTGGCCACTGGGGAGGAAGAGATGAAGGAGGGAGAAGTAGAGGAAGGAGGAAGAGGAAACCGGGCAGTAGCCCACCGCTAGCAAGGGATCTCCGTCGAAGACGAGGGGAAAGGAGGTCGGTCGCTGGAAGAAAAGGGGGGAAAGATGAGAAAGAAGTTAAAGAGGGAAAGATAGATGACGCGTGGGGCCTAGAATTCAAACCGCCTCGGGCCTGTGGTCGTGACAAGAAGGGTGTCACGTTCATTACAGGTAGCGACAGGTATCCTGTCGTGTTCTTAAACCAGTCGCGACCATTGACCGTCACGTTCCAGGTCGCGACGTCCATGCTATCGCCTTCTTAGTCTGTGTACAGAACCCTTAAAATTCACATTTTCGCTGCAAATCTCAAATGCATACATCATATAAGAGCTGAAAATCATCATAAAGTACTGATACATCACTCTCATGCTTCGAGCACATCAAATCTCTCAAAAATCTCCAAAAGTACAATCAAGTCTCTCTCGCAAGTTCCTGGTCCCCACGTGGACAGAACTCTCTGTACTCT
>JACBKR010001375.1:0-52100 GCA_014218235.1 Colocasia esculenta | reverse complement strand
CAATCTGCGAAGTGTGTTTTTGTGTGACTATTTTGCCAACAGGTTTAAGTTCTTGTCAAATATTTTTATCCCATTCACCCCCCCCTCTAGGCTTGCTACCTAGGCAACAAGTGGTATCAGAGCTAGTCTCTTCGACAAAGAAGAAGATCCAACGATCTGAAGAGAAAAGATCAAATGGGCCCAAGGTCACTCGAAGGCCAGTCAGTCAACAGGCCACCTCTATTCGATGGGGAAGATTACACCTACTGGAAGACCAGGATGGAATACTTCTTGCAAGGATTTGATTTTCAGATCTGGTCAATTGTAGAAGAAGGAGATCTTTAGTCACCAACGAAAAGGACAATGGACAGAAGATGATAGAAAGAAGATTTCTCTCAACTGCAAAGCCAAAAGCATTTTGTGTTGTGCCCTCAGTAAAAAGGAATTCAACCGTGTATCTGCCTGCAAATCCACCATGGAAATGTGGGAAAAGCTCAGGATCACTTATGAAGGCACCGACAAAGTCAAGGAAACCAGGATAGACATTCTGGGACACAATATGAAAGGTTCCAGATGCAGCCAGGAGAATTAACCCAAATGTTCAGCAGATTTACAGACATCACCAATGGTTAGCAGGATTAGGAAAAAGCTATGAGATGGGAGATATGGTAAGAAAAATTCTTAGATCCCTACCATCTTCTTGGACTCCCAAGGTAACAGCTATAGAAGAAGCCAATGACCTGAAAAGGATGTCATGGAAAAGCTCATGGGTCCCTCATGGCCCATGAGATAAACATGGAGAGATTAGGAGAATCATCTACTAGAAAGAAGCACACAAATGCCCTCAAAGCAGCAGAAGGCATCTGAGGAACAATCAGAAGATGAAGCCAGTAGTGAAGACAGTGAAGATGAAGAAGCAATGCTGTCTAGGAAACTACAGTGGATATGGCCAAGAAAAAGAAGTATCAATCTGGCAGACGATACTTCAAAAAGGGAAAGGATTTCAAGAAACCTGAAGCAAAGGACATCAAGAAGAATGAACCAATTTGTTATGAGTGCAAGAAGCCAGGACACATCAAGGCAGAGTGTCCAAAGCTCAAGAAATCTGAATTCAGAAAGAAGGACAGTTCAAGAAAGTTCAGAAGATATAAGAAGAAAGCCATGGCAGCAGCTTGGGACAACAGCAGTGACTCGGATAGCGAGTCAAGCTCAAACAGTGAGGAAGAAGAAAAGGCTAACCTAGCCTTCATGGCAGACATCGCAGAAAAGGTAACCTCTGACTCATCCTTTGATTCCTGTAATGATTCTGATTCAGATAACTTAGAAGATGCTTTTAATGAACTGTATGATAAATATAGAGAAGTATCTAAATTATTAAAGTAGTAAGAAAAAATGTTGCATGTCTAGAGAATACCAATTCAGATTTAAAATCAGAAAATGAACAACTAGAGAAGCAAGTTAGTGAACTTAAAAGAAGAAATGAGTTGCTATGCGAAAATCTAAAAGATAAAAATACACAAATAACAAAATTAGAAAAACAAGAAAGTTCAGACGAATTAAAAAGGGAAATCAAAAGACTAACAGAAGAAAATGATAAACTATCAAGTACGTTAGAAAAATTTACTAATGGTAAAAATTCCTTAATACTAAGAGGAGCCAGAAGATCAGGTAAAAGGAAGAATGGATTAGGTTACATTCCACCAGATAATGAAGATACAATAGTATACCCTAAAACATATCCAACTCCAAAATTCGTACCTGAACAAGATATAGCATATAAATCAAACTTTAAATATACTCCATATGAAAAAATAACTAGAACAACATGTTGCAGTCACTGCAACAGCTAGGACATACCAAAATAACATGTCCAACTAAACACAAAATCTGGATAATTAAAAGAAAGATGAGAATACTAACCAGCAAGGACCAAAAGAACTTGGGTACCTAAAGCTTAGTGTCCTTATTTCAGGAAGGCCTTCGAGCATCAAAATGGTACCTGGACAGCGGGTGCTCAAGGCATATGTCAGGTAACAGAAAGCTGTTCTCTCACCTCAAGGCTGAAGAAGGCACAGTCACCTATGGAGACAATGGAAAGGGGACTGTGATAGGCAGTGGATCAGTGTGCAGTAGAGGAGCAACTGTCATTGAAGATGTGCTGTGCGTCAAAGGACTGAAACACAATCTTTCAGTATCAGCCAGCTATGTGATAAGGACATCAGATCAGTTTTCAAGAGTCAAGTGCAGCATTGTGAAAGATGGTGTAGTCATCTTTGAAGCCAACAGAGAGAAGAACCTGTATGTACTTCATCTGGAAGAATTAAAAGATCAAGACATCTGCTTAGCGGCAAACAAGGAGCAGTCAACTGAGCTGTGGCACAGAAGATTGGCCACTGCAGTTTGGATGGCATAAGGAAGCTGATTAAGAGAAGCCTAGTGGAAGGTCTACCTAAAATTAGTACAAGATTGGATGGCATCTGCGGGCCTTGTGCAAAAGGGAAGCATGTAAAATCCTCATTCAAGTCAAAGACTATGGTGACAACCTCTAAACCCTTAGAACTCTTACACATGGACTTATTTGGGCCAATGAGGACCACCAGTCTAGGAGGAAAGCAATATGGATTGTTATTGTAGATGACTATACGAGATTCACATGGGTATCTTCCTGGAACACAAGGATGATACGTTTGACAATTTTGTGAGCTTCAGCAAAAATTCAGAAAGATAAGAAGTATTGCATTGTTGGAATCCGATCAGACCATGGAGGAGAATTCCAGAATGAGAAATTCTCCAAGTTCTGTGATGACCAAGGAATTGAACACAATTTCTCAGCACCAAGGACACCACAGCAAAATGGAGTTGCTGAGAGAAAGAACAAGACTTTATTGGACATGGCAAGAACAATGTTATCAGAATATGATCTGCCAAGATATTTTGGGCTGAAGCAGTCAACACAGCAAGCTACATCATCAATAGAGTAATGATCAGGTGATTCTGAAGAAGACTACGTATGAGTTGTTCAAAGGAAAGAAGCCTAAGATTAGTCACTTCAGGACATTCGGATGTCCATGCTTCATCCACAACAACGGCAAAAGAGACATTGGTAAGTTAGATGCCAAATCAGATGAAGGCATCTTCATGGGGTATGCTTCTAAACCTAAAGGATATAGAGTGTTCAACAAGCGTACTTTATTGATTGAGCAGTCAGTACATGTTATTTTTTGATGAAACTAACCTTCCTTGAGAAAGGAAGAAGATAGTGATAATGATGATGCAGATGAATTGTCCAAAAAGCTAAAGAACTCATCAATTGAGGACAAGGAAGATCCACCTCTGGAAGACCTGCAACAAAAGGATATAGAACATGAAAATCTTCCAAAGAATGGAGATATAAGAGAGATCACCCTCCTGAAAACATCATTGGTGATCCATCTGTAGGGGTAAGAACAAGAGGTAACATAATTCCATGTGATTATTTAGCTTTTGTTTCCAAATAGAGCCTAGGACAGTCAATGAAGCTATCACTGATGAATCTTGGATTCTAGCCATGCAAGATGAACTGAATCAGTTCAAGAGAAACCAGGTTTGGTCACTTGTTCCTAGACCATCAGATCATCCAGTAATTGGCACCAAATGGGTGTTCAGAAATAATTGGATGAAGCTGGTGTGATCATAAGAAACAAGGCCAGATTGGTAGCTCAAGGCTATTCCCAAGAGGAAGGCATAGATTTCGATGAAACCTATGCACCAGTAGCCAGACTTGAGGCTATTAGAATATTACTTGCATATGCATCTGCACTAGATGTGAAATTATTTCAAATGGATGTAAAGTCTGCATTTTTTAATGGTTTTATTAAGGAGGAAGTTTATGTAGAACAACCTCCAGGCTTTGATGACACTGAATTTCCGAATCATGTTTTTAAATTACACAAAGCTTTATATGGTTTAAAACAAGCACCTAGGGCTGGTATGAAAGGCTTAGCTCTTTTCTATTAAACCATGGTTTATCAGAGGTCAAGTAGATAGTACTATGTTCATCAAATCTAAAGTCAAACATATATTGCTTGTTCAAATCTATGTTGATGATATAATATTTGGTTCTACTGATGAATCTCTTTGCAAGTACTTTGAGAAGCTTATGCAGGGAGAGTTCGAGATGAGCATGATGGGAGAGCTCAACTACTTCCTTGGATTGCAAATCAAACAAGGAAAGGAAGGGACTCACATCTGCCAAGCTAAGTACACCAAGGAACTCTTAAAGAAGTTTGGATTTGATAATGCCAAGCCACTGTCAACACCTATGAGCACATCAATAAGAATGGACAGTGACAAAGATGGTAAGAATGTAGATCAAAAAATCTACAGAGGTATGATAGGATCCTTACTATACTTACTGCTAGTAGACCTGATATTTTATTTAGTGTATGCATGTGCGCTAGATACCAAGCAGATCCTAAAGAGTCTCATTTAATCAGTGTTAAAAGAATCTTTAGGTACTTAGCTAGAACTCATGACTTAGGTCTTGGTATCAAAATCATGTGAAATAACTTAGTAGGATACTCTGATGCTGACTACGCTGGATGCAAAATAGATAGAAAAAGCACCAGTGGTTGTTGTCAATTCCTTGCAGGATGTCTGATATCATGGTCCTCCAAGAAACAAAACTCAGTAGCACTGTCAACAGCTGAAGCTGAGTACGTAGCTGCTGGAAGTTTCTGTACACAACTTCTATGGATCAAGCAACAACTTGAGGATTATGGGCTACATATCAAGACAATTCCACTTTGGTGACAACACCAGTGCTATAAATTTAACCAAGAATCCAGTACAGCACTCAAGGACTAAACACATTGAGGTTAGATATCATTTCATTCGTGATCATGTAGCTAATGGTAACATAGATATTTCATTTATTGATACAAACAATCAGTTAGCAGATATCTTCACAAAGGTCTTACCTGAAGAGAGGTTTACATCTCTTAGAAGGGAATTAGGTATGTGTAAAGTGTGAATGATTCATCTGTATAAAATGAAATATAAATTATCAGAATGCTAATATTTTCCTCCTGGATTTAAGCAAATTTTCACAGAAACTTTTGTGTTAAGCCCCTCCTATCGATTCGCTATTTATATAAGTCCTTTATTCCTATTGAAGTGGTCACTTTGTCATTTCCATCATAATGGCGGTTCTGGTTTCGGAAAAGGTCTATTCCTCTCATATTTCCCGAAATCTGTGTGAGAACGATTCACCTCATACCATTATCTCTCTCTCATTCACCTGCCTGAGGCGATACCCTAACGACTTCGGCATCGACTCTCTGGGATTTCAAGCTTCCAACCACTTCCCGCCAGAAATTTCTTGAGGGCTTCTGTTCCATTCTCTTTCCAGTCCTCCAGAAACTCTCTCCGTTCAAATCCATGGCCTCTTCTAGTAGTTCCGGTAGCGTCGGGGGCTACAGAGCCAAATTTCTTACTGCCGAACAGAAAGTGAGTTTGCGACTGTGAAAATCAAGCTATGCGGTCACAAAGCAGTGGATGTGGCAGATTTGCAGAAGAACGGAATGGGGAGCATCGTCGAAGCTTTGGACAGATTGAAGTGGACGAAGATGGCTACTATCTCTGAAGTAAGTTTTCCGGACCTGGTAAAAGCCTTCTATGGTGTCTGAAGTCAGAGGCAGACGGGACCTTGACTTCCATGGTCAAGGGAACCCCAATTAGGGTCACACGAGAATTATTGGCATCCCTCTTTGGTGTGGGTACCTCCAGACTCAGTGGAGTTCACACTGTGAATATCCAAGAAAGGGTTTAGGGATAGTTGGTCCCGAGTTCAAATTGAAAGATGACAAAGTGGATGTAAACCAGTTGAATGCATTTAATTGCATCTTGCACTTTTAGTTTGTCAGATTGTGGTTCCCAGAAGTGCTACTTTTTCAACCTGCACTAGGGCTGATTCAGATTTAATGTTCTGAGCTATCAAGAACCAAGAAATCAACACTGCAGAGCTCATGATTGAAAGGATGAAGTTTGAAAGCTCTCAGGTATGGGATACAAAGAGCAAGCTGAATGTTTCTTTACCTTATGCCCATCTCCTGACGAAGATTTTTCAGCACTATGGCATAAGTGTAGTAGGAGATGTGTCTGAGAAGATGGGCCAATCAATCCGGTCCAGAAATTTAAGGAAAAGTGGTTTTTCAGTTGTCAATGGAGTCTGGACAAAGACTTCTGTGGCTGAGCGTGAAGCCATCATTAGCGAAGCCCAAGAAGATCAGGAAGCAGCTGGCGCAATTCCTGCGATTCCAGAGGTAGAAGCAGTTCAAGCAGCAGCAGAACCAGAAGTAGCAGCACAGCACATCTGTGGAAGCAGAACCATCAACAGCAGTAGCAGTACCAAGCAGCAGGATTGAGATATTCCTCCTGAGGACATTGAGCCAGTGGGCGTAGTTCAGAGGATCCTCTTCCCTCTTCTCGAGTAGGCTCAGTACTCAGAGATGTACTGGAATCCATCCATAACTCCTTGAGGGATCCAGTAGCTAGTGAAGTTCACATTGCAGAAGCTGTGGCATCAGGCCACACTGAGGAAGTTGTAATGGAGGAAGCTCCCATTCAGGGGGAGCAAGAAATTAATGTTGAATCTGATCAAGTGGAAGATGCTCCTACTCAGGGGGAGCTAGATCAAGCAAATGAGGATGTGGCATCAGGCCACAATGATGTTCAGATGGAAGATCCTCCTATCCAAGAGGAACAAACAGCAGCTGTGCATATGGATGCACCCATGGAAGATGCCCCTGCTGATGGGGAAATTTTAGGTGAAAAAGAAAGTGAGCCTCAAGGGGAGAGAACTGAAAATCCCCAGAAGATCAGTTTAGAGAAGGAGAAACCACCAGTCTTCCGAATCCGATAAGCAGGATCCTGTGGACAAAGCAAGGGAAAAAGGAAAGGAAGTTGCATTTGATATTCCTCTCCTTGCGGATACTCCTCATCAGAGGGCTCAGAAACAGAAATAATTATCAATTGAAAGCCTGTGATAGAAAGACTGGATGCACAAGGTGAAATCCTTTGTTCAGTGCAAGCAGACGTCAACTCACTCTTTATGAGCAGGCCTCAGCTACAAAGGAGTTGTCACAAGTAAAGAATGTCATCAAGTGTTTAATAAAGAAATGGGAAGCATGAAGGCTCTACTCTCAGATATTTGAAGGAGGTAAGATCATCAGCACCTTCTGCTTCCCATCTTTGCAGCTCAACCTTCCGAGGGACTGAAGAAGAGGTCCCTAGACCATCAGGGTCACTGCCTACAGAAGAATCAAGGCCATCCGGGCCATCTACTGTTCAAGAAGCACCTCGGCCAATAGGGCCATCAGTTGAAGGGCCAATAGGGCCAGTTGAAGATTTGCCAGGGCCAACAGGGCCAGTTGAGGTTTTGTTAGGGCCAACCGGGCCAGTGGAGGCAGAGTCTGAGCGGTCCAAGCAGAAGAAGAAGCTTTAGCTCCAGAGCCCCCAACTCCTTCTCCTATTCAGACACTAGCCCCTCCTTCCCCACCCTCATCCTCCACAGCACCTCCAGCTCCTCAACCTTTCAAGCAACCTCTACCCAGAGTCATCTCCTCTCCAGCAATGATCTTGAGAGTTTCAAGAATTAAATCTTGCATGATCTTGACGTTGTACTGTCACGATTTAACCTTGACTTGTCTTACGAGTTTTATACTCTTTGTGGAGTAATTTTGGGACCGATTGTTCAACATATAACTTGTTATCCTATGAGTATACTTTCATTTGGCACTAGCTTCTCCATTTTTTTTTGACCATACAGAGAGTATAAACCAAACATGAACACTATGTCAGAATTACATAGTCAGTCACAATACATTTTATTACCCAGTCAAACAACATTTGTTTCTTGATTAGTTTCTACTGTAAAAGTATAGAAGTAATGTAACTAACCAAGGTGGTTTCACCTGATTTGGATCACCCTAGCATTTGTTTTGATTTTTCAAACCCATAGGTGACAAACCCAATACCCAATCCAAGTCGGAGTTGGAAATAGTAGAAAAAGCAACCCAAACGTCATATTCAGGTGGCGACAGGTCGACACGTCGCTACCAGAACACGAAAAAATCATGGTCACGACCCATACCAAAAACAGACAGTTTCGTGGTCTTCTTCAGAAGGCGACAAGATGATGGTCGTCTTCATGTTCTGAAGGCGATAGGCAATGTGTCGCCTTCTGCCTATGTCCACTTAATCGGCCATACCCTTTTCTATAGACCTCGGATTGATGAGCCGTTGTTTTATTTGCTGGTCCTCATTCAAAGAGCTGCAATATGGTATATTCATTTGTGAGATTTGAATAAAAAATCAATGAGTTATGACCTAAGGAAGTAAAGGGATGGGACTGCACTTGCCTTCTAAGGGCATACGTCTTGGTTTCCGTCATATTGTGTCGTTCTTTGCATGTGTGAGTTTGATCTATTCTAAGAAGCTTCTAGAAAGTCTTATCATGCATTTATCAACCCATATCAAAGTTAAAACATGTTTACATAATTTTTAATTGATCTTAAGTTCATGATCATGCTCTCTACCTACCGATTATTCACATTCTTGCCTTGTTATGAAACTTGCCAAAAACATAATTACTTTCTAAAATTGGTCATGCATGATTAGTAATTCATGATTCAGCACTCATGATACTTGCCATAAATGGAGTTTCTAAAAAGAAGTTTCCATAATCAGATTCTCATACACGCACTCGAGCGATTCTCACGCGCGCCATGCGCACACACTCTAGCACAATAAGAAAGCCCTTCTTGGCTTGTAGTGAACTCTCCATCGGATATTCCTTCTGCCGGACTAGTGACCCCTTGACCAAGGCCTCCGTAAGTCTCCTCTGACCATGGATTCCCACATGCCGACGAGCAGGTTGTACCATGAAGTACCCGGAAGTTAGTGTGCACGTATCTCTTCTCTCTCGCATTCTTGACGAGATCTTTCTCTCCTCATCTTGACTTTCTCAGAGTGATCGAGTAAAACACATGAACAAGTTATTAAAGATAGAATCTATGTAAATGTGTCATTATGCTTCCAGATTTAACTCTTGACTCGAATTCCCAACATACCCTTGCACTCTATATCATTAATGACAAGACACTCTCGATAATCATTACTATTGACATGATAGTCCTGAACTTTCTTGACCAGTCTATCCTTATTGACACACATTGCCTTCTTGTGATACATTCTTGAAGTACAATAATGATATTGGAGTCATGAACTCAAAACTCGTTCTTGTCACTCATGAGTCGACGGGCTCATTGGGACACATGCCAGTGTTGCGCATACGAACCTGACTGAGGGCCCGTATCTGGTCCTTGAGATTCTGGCAAAATCTTGTTACCTATGGGTGTGATTGTCGGATTCGCCCCGACAAAGTCTTGTTTACCCCAAGGTGTTGATTGCCCAGTTTCCCAAAGATATTCGTTACCCCAGGAGTTGATTGTTAGGTGATCCCCTAACAAAGTCGTGTGCCTGGCATGGTGCGAAATCATGATAGGTGCTTGGCATGGCACGTACTTGTTACACGTGATAAACTTCCTTGCTTGTTACCTGCTACTGTGTGCTGGTCCTTAACTCGAGTGGCTGAAGGACGTACTTGCATGAGGCACCAGTAGATCCTGCATGATATTCTTGTGGAGTGCTCCTAGTGGGTTACTCAAAATGCTTGCTAGTGAAATGTCTATCTTGTTACTTGCTATCTTGCTCTTGTTATGAAGTTACCATCTTGCTAGATCATTGTTCACATTATCTTGAACTCTTGAATACAACCTTATTGCTAGATTGTGATCATACTATCTTGCATGATACACTGTACACGTGTTACTACCGGCGTTTTAATTGCATTGTACATATCATGTTCATACCTTCTACCTTTTAAAATGTAAATACTTACATCATTGCTGGAAAATGTAAATCCTACTGGGCGAGTGTGCTCATACCTGCTCTCTTTAACATTTCAGGTAGTGAAGGTAAAGCTAAATGATGGGACTCGAGCGTGGATTACACTTAGAGAGTCAATTCTTATTTTTATTTAGATTGGTCATGAATGTAATTTCCTTTTCTTTGAGAGATAGATAGATTGGTGAGCAAGGAGTGTTTCATTTGACATTGGAGGTTGTAATATTCGTTTGATAAATAAAGGAAGAAAAATTGATTATTGCATTGTGGGCCCTATTTGTAAAAGCTATTGGTCTATAGCTTTTGAATGCTTGCTTGTTCGTCGCATCTCTAAATTTATTCCACTGCTAAAATAAAATTGGGGGCGTGACAGAGTGGTATCAGAGCCTAGCCTTTCTAAAGTCCTAGGATAACATTAGAGGCTATGTTATGAAACTACGTTAAAGGATCATGTTGTAAGGATCTAGGTTCCTACGCTATTTGTGTCTAGCACTAAGCTAGGTCTCTTGTTAGTACCTAGTGAATGGGTAGAGACCATGATTAGAATAGTTCAAAAGTTAATAAATTCATATTCACAAAGAAAACTTAGACTATAACTAACTATTAATCTTCTCTCAGGATCCTAAACATTCTTGGAGATGGCAGCCAGGCGTGGCCAATGGCGTGATATGCATAACACAGTACAGGAGTTGGCGCAAGCCTTGCAACAAGTCGTACAGGGTGGAGCTCGTGTCAGGGCAGGAGAGTTATATAGGAATTTCAAGGAATGGATCCTCCTAAGTTTGATGGATCTCCTGACCCCGAGGAGGCTGAAAACTGGATGCAAGAGATGGAACGGATGTTCAATGTAATGCAGTGCACGGACCAAGAGAGGGTCTTATTGGCCACTTTTCAACTAGAACACGATGCAAGGGCGTGGTGGGAGGCCACCAAAGCTACATTGCCTGATACTCCTACTACTTGGGCTGAATTCATAGAACACTTCAACAATAAATATTTCTCTGAAAGGGTTCGTGAGAAAAAAGCTGTGGAATTCGCTGCTCTTAAACAGGAAGGATCATCAGTGGCGGAGTATGAAGCCCAATTTGCTAGGTTGTCCCTCTATGCACCACACCTAGTCGGGACAGAGAATATGAAGGCAAAAAGATTCCTAATGGATTAAATCCAGCATTTATTCCCCTATTGGCATCAATGGACATTCAAGTTTACAACAAGATTGGTGAAAGAGCTTAATAGTAGTAGAAGATGCCATAGAGATGAACAAAGGAGATAATGGGAAGTCCACCAGATCAGTGGTTGCTCTCAATTGAAGAATAAGGGATCTCAACACCAAGGCCAGCTTCAAGCAACAACAGAAAGGAACGCTCTAGGAAGAATAGAAGGGGCGGAGCGGCATGAGGAGATATACTCACTCACATGACATCACAAGCATCATGTAATCTTGGTGCTTCTTCTAAATCTCCTCGTTAGTATCGTCTTCTCCTATTGATCAAGTCATAATTGAGAAGAATTAATATATTCATAGCAATACAATAACCTCGAAGTAATCTACTTGAAAATTTCCTCTACATGCGTAATCTTAAGTGAGGGAGATTCGACGCAGTTTAGAAAGAAGAAGAAAATATCCTATGTATTTGGGGACCAAATTCTTTTAAGTGGGAGAGGATGTAGCACCCCGAGAATTTCAGTAATTGAAAATTTGAGATAAATAGAAAATATGACCACTTAATAATTTAAAACTAGTTAAATACATACGCACCATTATCCCAGATGTAAAAACACATCTAAAAATTTTGTAAAAATTATAGTTAGACTTTAAATATATTCTCTAGTGACCCATAAAGAAATTTGGCCAAAAAATCTTTTGGATTGAGTTTAAGATTATTGTGACTTATTATCTTAATTAAGGAATAAATTGAAAACCATTATCACATATACATAAAGGGGTCATAAATTAAAATAAAATTATGGATGGACTAAAACATAGGGTATTGACAACCAAATGAAAGAATCAGGCTATAATATACATTTTGGACCACAATAAATTCAAGTAGAAAAATAACCCTGAATTTGAAAATCTTAACTAATCAAGATTAAAAGGTTAAATACACATCCAATACATACTTATTGACTTTAAGTTGAGCCCAATTCGTGGTACAACCTAAAATAAGTTTCGATATCAATTCCATCATGAATGGGGAGAGAAATCTCCAATTTGAGGAAGGAACCCCAAATCGCCCTAAAAGTTTACTAATCTAATTAGGCAACTAAAGACCTCTCTCTCTATAAATAAAGCCTCTCTCTCCCAGGGACGACCCCTAGGGTTATTGGAGGTGTGCTTGGAGGCTATGGTGGCTGGAGATTCGAGGAGAATGCTGGAGCAAGGAGAACCTCGTGTTCTTCCCAACTCGGATCTACAACAACCTGCACACAAGAGTCAGATTGATCATCACCGAGGTTAGTAAAATCTCGATCAAATCAAGCAAATAATATACCCATAGAAATCCCTTCAAGTCTACTTTCAGATGAAAGGCCCAATTTGTACGCAGTGTGTTGGACGCATTAAGAAGATCTTTGCACTACTGCCAAAACTAGGGTTTTCGGGGAGCACGACTTTCTTTCACCTAAAAGGTAGGTCATCTCCATGCCAAACTCTAATTAAACTCATCCATACTTGCATCCATATGTGTAGATCATGTTCTTACTGTTTTCCCCAATTTTATCTTGAGAGTTTTACGAATTAAAACTTGCATGATCTTGACGTTTTACAGTCATGATTTAACATTGACTGTCTTACGAGTTCCATACCTCTTTGTGGAGTCATTTTGGGGCCGAGTGTTCAACATATAACTTGTTACCCTATGAGGCTACTTTCATTTAGCACTAGTTTCTCCAATGTTTTTGACCATACTAAGAGTCTGAGCCCAAACATGAACACTGTGTCAGAATCATGCAATCATCACAATACATTTATTACACAGTCAAACAACCTTTGTTTCTTGATTAGTTTCTACTGTACAAAGTATTAGAAGTAATCTAACTAAAAAGGTTGTTTCCACCCTATTTAGATCACCCTAGCATGTGTTTTGATTTTTCAAACCCACAGGTGTCAACCCAATCCAAGTCGGAGTTGGAAATAGGTAGAAAAAGCAACCCAAACGTCATATTCAGGTGGCGACAGGTCGACACGTCGCTACCAGAACACGACAACATCATGGTCAGACCCATACCAAAAATCAGACAGTTTCGTGGTCTTCTTCAGAAGGCGACAAGATGATGGTCGCCTTCATGTTCTGAAGGCGACAGGCAATGTGTTGCCTTCTGCCTAGACCTCGGTTGATGAGCCGTTTTATTTGCTGGATTCCTCATTCAAGAGCTGCAATATGGTATATTCATTTGTGAGATTTGAATAAAAATCAATGAGTTATGACCTAAGGAAGTAAAGGGATGGGACTGCACATGCCTTCTAAGGGGCATACGTCTTGGTTTCCGTCATATTGTGTCGTTCTTGCATGTGTGAGTTTGATCTATTCTAAGAAGCTTATAGAAAGTCTTATCATGCATTTATCAACCCATATCAAAGTTAAAACATGTTTACATAATTTTTAATTGATCTTAAGTTCATGATCATGCTCTGTACCTACTGATTATTCACATTCTTGCCTTGTTATCAAACTTGCCAAACACATGATTACTTGCTAAAATTGGTCATGCATGATTGTACTTCATGATTTAGCACTCATGATACTTGCCATAAATGGAATTTATAAACGAAGTATCCATAATTGGATTCTCATACATACACTCGAGCGATTCTCACGCACGCCATGCGCACACACTCTAGCACAATAAGAAAGCCCTTCTTGGCTTATGGTGAACTCTCTGTCGGATATTCCTTCTACTGGACTAGTGACCCATTGACCATGGCCTCCGTAAGTCTCCTTTGACCATGGGATTCCCACATGGCCGACGAGCAGGTTGTACCAATGAAGTACTCGGAAGTTAGTGTGCATGTATCTCTTCTCTCTCGACATTCTTGATGACATCTTTCTCTTCTCATCTTGACTTTCTCGAAGTGATCGAGTAAAAACACATGAAACCAAGTTATTAAAGATAGAATCTATGTAAATGTGTCATTATGCTTCCAGATTGAACACTTGACTTGATATTCCAACGTACCCTTGAACTTTATATCATTATTGACATGACATTCTCGATAATCATTACTATTGACATGATAGTCTTGAACTTTCTAGACCAGTCTATCCTTATTGACACACATTGCCTTCTTGTGATACGTTCTTGAAGTACAATAATGATATTGGTGTCATGGACTCAAAACTCGTTCTTGTCACATATGAGTCGACGGGCTCATTGGGACACATGCCAGTGTTGCGCAATACGAACCTGCCTGAGGGTATCTTGTCCTGGAGATTCTGGCAAAGTTCTGTTACCTATGGTGTGATTGACGGATTCGCCCCCGACAAAGTCTTGTTTACCCCAAGGTGTTGATTGCCTAGTTTTCCAAAGATGTTCGTTTCCCCAGGAGTTGATTGTTAGATGGATCCCCTAACAAGTCGTGTTTGGCGTGGTGCGGAATCAAGATTGGTACTTGGCATGGCACGTACTTGTTACACGTGATAAACTTCCTTGCTTGTTACCTGCTACTGTGTGCTGGTCCTTAAACCGAGTGGCTGAAGGATGTACTTCCATGAGGCACCAGTAGATCCTACTTGATATTCTTGTGGAGTGCTCCTAGTGGGTTACTCAAAATGCTTGCTAGTGAAATGGCCATCTTGTTACATGCTATCTTGCTCTTGTTCATGAAGTTACCATCTTGCTAGATCATTGTTCACAATATCTTGAACTCTTGAATAAAACCTTATTGCTAGATTGATCATTACAATCTCTTGATCATACTATCTTGCATGATACACTGTACACGTGTTACTACCGACATTTTAATTGCATTGTACATATCATGTTCATACCTTCTACCTTTTAAAATGTAAATACTTACATCATTACTGGAAGATGTAAATCCTACTGGGCGAGTGTGCTCATACCTGCTCTCTTTAACTTTGAGGTAGTGAAGGCAAAGCTAAATGATGGACTTGTGCAGCGAGCATGGATTACACTTAAAGAGTCCATTCTTATTTTTATTTAGATTGGTCATGATGTAATTTCTGTTTTCTTTGAGAGATAGATAGATTTGGTGAGCAAGGAGTGTTTCATTTGACATTGGAGGTTGTAATATTCGTTTTGATAAATAAAGAAGAAAATTTGATTATTACATTGTGAGTCCTATTTGTAAAGCTATTGGTCTATAGCTTCTGAATGCTTGCTTGTTCATCACGTCTCCCAATTTATTCCACTGCTAAAATAAAATGGGGGCATGACATCAGAAGTTGAAGTTGGAGCATGCACACTTCAACTTCCAGGAGTCGGAGTTGGTTAACTTCAACTCTTCAGAAGTCGAAGTTGGAGTATGTATCACACTTCAACTTTTCAAGAGTCGGAGTTGAACCACTTCGACTTTTCAAGAGTCAGAGTTGGACTTCGTTTGTTCAACAGTCGACATCATACTTCAACTTTCCAGGAGTCGGAGTTAGTATGTATATATATACTAGTTGTGGACTTAGAAATTTTTTGAGCAAACAAAAGAACATATGTGCTATCCAAATATAATGTTTATAAAATACATTCTTTTGTGATACTATTATAGTGCATTTGACGATTTTATATGCAGATGGTATGCACACATTAGGCAATTGTATTAACCAAAACATGAGATATGACAAAGTTAAACTTTATTGTGATAATGCAAGAATATATTGTATTCATGGAAGAAACATGATATGAAATATATTGATGATATTATTAAGTTAAACATGGGTTTTGTTATCACCAAAATAAATGATAAATATAAGAGTGGTTCAACATCGATATGATCACGTGCTGATCATTCTTACATGACCGTGGAAGTGTGTGCGACTTGTGGGAGTTAACACAATCCAAATTAGATTCAGTGTTTGGGCTCGACATTGAAATCATCCATTACAGATGATTTAAGTAGAAAACAAAGGAAGTTATATTGGAGGCCCAATGTCTAAAATAAAGGTTTGATTGATGTGTCGGTAATTCGTAGATGACTGTAGAAGTATGACCAATATATGGGAGCTGACGGAATCCAAGTCAGATTCACGCTTTGGGCTTGACACTCAAATCACCCAATTAAAAATTATTTAATAAGAAAACCAAGGAAGTCAGTTTGGGGGCCTAATTTATGAAATATCGGTCCAATCGACGTAGCGATTATTCCTACACAATCGTAAAAGTGTGAGTAACCCATGAGAGCTGATAGAAGCCAAATTGGATTTCCAATTTGGGCTCGACACTCATCACCCATAAATCATCACATTTATGAAAAAAATTCATAAAATCAATGTGAAAACCTAGCCATGAATAAACAAACAGATGCTTCCATATCATAACTTCATACTGGTTACGCGTAGGTTTATCTCTTTATCTTATCACATAGATCCCAAAAAATGAAAGAAAACTAAGGCATGCATGCTATAGAGATTTGTTCATATTATCCTACCTTGATCCCCAACAAAATGCTCCATGATTGCACCAAGCTTGACGTAGATACCCACGATCTAATTCCCTAGAATCTCTCTTGATATAGTAGCTTTTCTACAATAGCACACCTTCTGCTACTCCAAGACTCAGCAATTTCTCCTAGGATTTCACAAAGGCCTCCCAACGTTGTAGCCATGATAATATTTATAGGAGATCTAAATTGCCATAACTAGCTCTACTAAGGAATCCTAATTGGATTCATGCATCTAAGAGAAGACATATGGTAACTCTAATTTGGAAATATGCTCCCAACCCATCCCCACTGACCTATGGCAACTTGGATTAGGCAATTAGACTCTGCCTCAGTTTGGTAATGGGTTGGGGTAAGGGATACTCCAACCCATGATTAAAGTTATTCAAGGTTAACTAATTTTGGTATGTTTTCTTCTGAGTTAACTTACTTAAAATAAAGTGAGTTAACTTACTTTTTGTGAGTGCTTTGATAATATAAAGTGGGTTAACTGTATGCACATCTTGCAAAATACCCCAACTACCCTTTTTCCATACAAAACCTTTTTCTGGCGGGCGCAGGCGGCAAAACCAGTTGCTGGAGGGCGCGGGCGCCAAAACCAGTTGTTGTTGCTGGGCGCTGGCGCCAAAACGAGTTCTTCAACCCAACCCCCATTTTGCAAACGCCAAAACGGGTTATTAAACCAACCTATTTCTGTTGCTGGGCGCTGTTGTTGTATGCACATGTATTGTATTCCAATATTCATGTTTAAGAACATGATAGATATGTACTATTGAAGTTGTAATAAGATAGGGTGTCCACATTTTTGGAAGTTGGATAATATCATTATCATGTTTAAGAACACGCAGGTAGGTTGTCTATCCTTAAATTTGTATGATGCCATAAAATTTCCAAATTATTATATTTTTATTCAAGGCAAGATTTATATAGACTATAATTTTGGGGAAAATTTGACAGAATCTCCCCTATTTTTACAACAAATTGCACTCAAAGAACCTATTTTTACACCTGTTAAACATATTTACACATGCAATTAAACAGTGTCCACAATTACAATGTTCACAAATTACATCTAAAACGTTACCATGACCACAATAAAAACATTACAATGTTCAGATAAAAATATTACAATGTCCAAATATAAAATGTCCACAATTAAACATGTCCACGATTACAATGTCGACAATTCCATTGCTATACCAAAGTATCACAACAGGTCATCCACTTCCCCAATCCTTAAACAAGTTGACAAGATCATTGCGTATTGACAAACGTCTGCCCTTGAACCATGTAGCTAATGGGTTGAACTGCAATGAAATTAAGCAACATGTAAAGATAAGCATTTGCAACATCATAAAAATGGTAATGATGATAGATGAACCTACATATATTGTTGCCATGCTAATTTTGAGGCATGTATTTTTTTACCATTTTCATCCCACTCGAAGTCGACTGCATTGATGAGGTCCTCCGTGGTCAAATAAATGACCTATATGAAAGGTTGCGGAATTCCCTATATGGTAATCTAGAAGGGGGGTTGAATAGATTACTGCCAATTAATTAAAATTCTTATCACCTTCTTTTTGCGAAGACACTTTTGTAGAACTGTAACAAACTTTGAACTAAACTTTGACGTGTGTGAATGACAATAGATGAAGTAACAATCTATCAAACATGCGTAGAGACAATGTGCCTACCAAACATCTATCGTGGAAACATGCAAACCATAGGACACGGATTTTTAACGTGGTTTGGAGTACACAACTTGTGTATCCTACGTCCACGGTCCACACACACACGCAGAAACGACTGCTTTCAACTAGTTCACGACTACAACGCACACACACGAGATGTCTGATGTGCAACCATGATCAGAACAACTCAAGCCACGTGATTCAAGCACAAGGCCGCTTGAAACACAACACACACACACAGATATATGAAAAAATGAAAAAGGAAGAGTTCTGAGTGGAAAGAATGAATCCTGATTGAGAACTCTTCTGGAGAACATCTGGATGGAGTTCAAACTTCGTCTTGATAGCCTTGGGTTGATGGAGAAGCTTGAATCCACGACGTACTGTCTTCAACTCTGCTGGAACAACGGTTCTTTCTCTCTCTGAACAGCAGGGTGAAGCAGAGCAGCAGCAACAACTTCTTCTCTTGTGTTTTCCTTAGTGTTTTTGGATGGTGGCTGCTTCTGTACGAGATTGACTCCAAAAGATTCCTTTTATATGGGTGTTCAAGTATAGAGAGTCGTGGTAGAAGGAAACACCCACATAGGAAAGATATGGAGATCTCGTATTGAGATTCTGTTTACGTCTGTCGACAGGCCTTTGGTCATCTGTCGACAGGTAGCAACAGATTTACATTTGCCAGAACTCTGAACTTCCGGGAAGGAGTTTTCTGTAGGTAGCTGTCGACAGTCGACTGGGGTCTGTCAACAGATGGCTATGTCCAGAACCTGGAGTTATCTGTCTGTAGTTGTCTGTCGACAGGCAGATGGGAGGCTGTCGACAGGTGACTGATCATTGTGCTTTTCTTGGTCTTTTGCTCTTGTTTTGGTGCATTATTTTTTTTTATGGAGTTTAACCTACATTTGAGACCATTGTTAGTGAAGTAAGATAAACATTTAGATGATCAAACTAAACATTTGTCACTTTTATCAAGATGGTACAATCATCAACTTGTGCTATTAATGAAATGCTCATTGAATACTCATCATCAAAAACAATCATTGTAGACATTCTTCCATGTAGATCTAACATTCTCCCCCTTTTTGATGATGACAAAATTATTCAATTAATGCACAATTGAGTTCTCCCCCTTTTGACAACATCCAAAAGTCACACATCATAGACACATGTAGAAAGTAAAGAACAGTGAATTTCATAGATAGATCATGAAGTACACACAGTACATGAAGTGGTGACTAAAGAAAGATGAAAGGGAAAGAAATTTCATGACTGTTAATTGAAAGGAACATAGACCAGAACAAGACAAGACTCAGACTAAACTAAGATATCATGACTAGAAACTCCTAGACACAGAGACTCTCTAAGTAGCATCATCGCCAGGCGGTGCAGGGGCCCGACGGATGTCTTGAAGCTCAGCAGAAAGTCTAGTGAAACGGAGTTGAAGCGGACTTGTGTATCCGCGAGCGCTTCAATGCTTGAATCCACGGTGTCCAAACGTGCATGGATCTGGTCAAAGCCAGTGGACATCTGGATCTGTAGCTGAATGACGAGATCACACAGTGAAGGCTCAGCAGCAGCATCACTAGCGGCAATGCTAACATCATCTCCCGGCGTATCAAGAGGCGCTGACTGGGAGTCCTCATTAGCTTCTTCTTCATGGTCAGCACTTCCTTCATCATCCTCCCGATCTTCAGCCATGGCAGCAGCTGGTGCCTTACCCTTAAGATCGCGTGTGACTACGCCATCAATTAACTTGTACCCTATCCTATGTGCAGCAGTGAGATCAAAACTACTGCGAAGTTGAGCTCGACACACTCACTGTCCGGAATGTTGATGCCAATGAACCTCAGAAGAGAAGTGAGGGGACAAGAAAATGGCATGGATCTCCGTGGATTATAAAAGCATTGATGGATTAGGCCAAGCATCAGGGCATGTAAGTTGATTGGCTCGCACTTGAGGAAGAAGGTAAAGAGTGATTTGTGAACCTCAGTGACGAGTTCTCGACTGCCATGCTTTGGCGCAATCAGGGTGGTGAAGATGTGATGGATCATGCGGTTCAAAGGAGGAAAGGAGTTGGCATTGAGTTTTGCAATGTTCTTCGTGCCATCATACGGTTGAAGAGTGATTAGGTGATAGTACTCAGAGGCAGAGGGTTGATGGGTGAGGATATCAGCCCCAGAGTTAGGGATTTGAAGGGCAGTGCTAAATAGATTAGCAGTAAGTTTGAAAGTGGGCCCTTGACAGTGGTGTAAAATTCATTTTGCTCGGAGTAGCCAAGATTATTGAAGAAATCACTGACGGTAGTAGGAGAATAGACTGTGTGAGAGTAGAGAAAGACCGTCCAGCCCTGGGTGTCAAAGAGGGGTTGGAGGTTCAGAAACAGGACTGCCAGAGATGTGAAATCAACATACCGAGGTTGAACAAACTTGGTAAAAGATCCCTTAGCCCGTGTGAGTTTCAGACGGGGAGGAACGACGAGTTCGGGCAACCGATCATCCCGAAGCTTGTCCGGCGCTCAGCAGGAGCCCGGGAGTCTTCACCGACTTGAGAGGAAGCGGGACGACGACGGGAAGCCATCTTCTTCACCTTGGAAGCCATGGAGAGGGCAAGAATGAAGTGAAGAGAAGGGATGAAGGGTAGAGAAAGATACACGGAAGAGAGAAGGCGAGAGGGAGACAGGGTAGGGTTGGCGTCCAAGAGGAGAAGGGTTTTTAGTTGGGGAGGGAAAGATGTAGATTTGGTGATGAAGAAGGAGGAAAGGGCGTGGGTGCCTTTTAAAGAAGTTTGGATGGTATTAGAAAAGGGAAGGGTCCCACCAAATCAGCCCCAAAGCGGCGTGTCCGTTGGACTTCCCAAGGCAGAATGCCGCCGGCTGTCGACAGATGCACCGGGGCCTGTCGACAGCGCATACAAAAATGTGCCAGAGTGGAATTTCTGAGGAATTTCTGATGAACTTCTGAGCAAAGTGTATCCATTATATATATATAGGTGGACAATGGGTGAACACACATTTTAAACTATCATAGACACTGATATGAAAGCAAGTATATGATCCCCCACTGGTTTAACATAATACTCAAGGAGTTTCAAGTTGAGGCATAAGAGAAACATTTAACCATGACTGTATGAAAATACCATAAACCCCTTCGAATAAAAACTATTGTAAGAACACATGATTCCTCATGAGAATAGTCAAATGGTTTATGAAGAAAATATCTACATAGATAGTTAGCCATAAACACCAATGAACCTGGGATTCATCAAACAGTGGAGGCTTCACACTATTTCAAATTTGATAATTTTCTTACACATAGTAATGGGAACAGTGGTAATTTGGATCACTCACGCCTTTTGACGTGAGGATAGACATGTTGGTGCCCGTACCCCAGTTACTTAGCGAGAGTTTCCATCATACCATGTACAGAGGTAATGAGTAAGCTTTTTGACGCGAGGACAAACATTTGTGATGTCCATGTCCCCGGTTACTCAGCACTACACATCATTGCTCTACCTTGTTCCTTGTTTTTTTTTTTTGTTATGACTATGGTCATGTGAGAAATAGGTAGCTTTTCTCCTTTTATTTTTTTTGAAACTCAGGGTCAAAGTATGTGTATGGTTAATTCCTGATGCAAGATAGAGAGTTCAATAGCCATGAGACTTATCAATACACTTTAGAAGGATGTGTGCTTACAAGAGAGTGATTCAACTGAGTTATGTGATGTCCATTAAATCTATTCAATGTTCTCTGAATGATCCAACCTAGACTCATGCAAGAATAGTAGGTCAAAATCATGGTGATATATATAATAGCTTTAATATCATGTGGATATGATGATTTAGAACATGTATAAACACCCAAGGGACACCTTACATGAAAGGCAGGAACCAGCTCAAGAAGTATGTTATGAGATAAGCAAGAAATTCCTTGAAGTTGTGTGTCTGTCGACAGCTTGATGGAGCCTGTCGACAGATGCACACAGACAGAAGAGTGGCTGGTCGGGGAGATCAGAAACTGCATCTGGCTATCGACAGATGGATCTTTATCTGTCGACAGATAAATGCAGAGTGCAAAATCTGCTATCTGTGAAGCCTGATCTGTCGACAGGGTGGACCAATACTGTCGACAGATACCTGTGCAGAACAGAATGAAGGCTAGGATGAAGGAGAAAATGAATATATCATGTGAGGGAAATGTAGATAAGTGAAATATGAGAAATTCCCTTCACGATGTCAGTCATCTAACTTGATCTTGCTCCCCCATAGTGTGTGCTCATGTGGACACATATACTCATGTAATTCAAGACACATTTGCACAAATGGAGCAATCAAATGCACTCAAATTCATGTATGAGGACAGAGTAAGAAACAATCCATTGTGTAAGAGAGAGAGAATGGGCAAAGTAATAAGAGACTAATACCTTATAGAAAGTACATGACCCTTATATGCACCCTAACTATGGATACGTGGCGGAGAATCTTGTCTCACGCATGATGAGAGTTTTCAAACAAGCATAACTTGTTCTCCACAAATCACCATTTGATATACCTCATAGTTGTTGCACAAAAGAACATATATCCAAGATTTGGCATGAGTTTCATTGCATTTTGCACAACCCAATTCTCTTCTTAGTGTAGTGAACCTATCCTCAGCCAATGGTTTTGTGAAGATGTCAGCTAGTTGTTTTTCAGTGGGTATGAAGCTCAGATGTAAGGTGTTGTTGGCTACCTCATCTCTCAAGAAGTGATGCCTTATCTCTATGTGCTTTGTCCTAGAGTGTTGAATTGGGTTCTTTGAGAGATTGATTGCACTGGTGTTGTCACATAGGATAGGTGTGCATCCAATGCCATGTTATAGTCAGACAATTGACTTTTTATCCACAACACTTGAGCCGCGCAACTCCCTGCAGCAACATATTATGCCTCTGCAGTGGAGAGTGCAACCGAGTGTTGCTTCTTGGATGCCCACGAAACCATGCAACCACCAAGTAGTTGGCAATAGCCACTAGTGATTTTCCTGTCAATTTTACATCCAGCATAGTCAACATCAGAATAGGAGACCAAGTCAAAGCTACTACCTGCTGGATACCAAAGACCCATATCATGCGTACCTGACAGATATCGGAATATTCTCTTAACTGCAACCAAATGGCTTTCCTTTGGACTAGATTGGTATCTAGCACAAAGGCAAACACTGAATTGAATGTCCGGTCTACTTGCAGTAAGATATAGAAGGGAGCCAATCATACCTCGAAATGCTTTGCATCTACCGGTTTACCTTTCTCATCACTTTCTAGTTTTATGCTTGTGCTCATTGGTGTTGAGGCAGGCTTGGCTTGTTCGAACTGAAATCTTTTCAGTAGCTCTTTAATATATTTTCTTGTTGATGAAGAATCCATCTTCTAGTGTTTCACCTGCAGACCAAGAAAAAATTGAAGCTCCCCCATTAAGCTCATCTCAAATTCAATGTGCATGTGTTTTGAAAACTCTTCACACAATGATGGGTTAGTAGAACCAAATATAATGTCGTCCACATAGACTTGAACCACAATGATGTGACTGTGAACTTTCTTAGTGAAGAGAGTTTAGTCTACTTTACCTCTTGAGTAGTTTTTGCTTACCAGAAATGTGCTTAGTCTGTCGTACCAAGCTCGGGGTGCATGTTTCAAACCATAAAGAGCTTTGTGCATTTATATACATGGTTAGGTTTATCATGATCCTCAAGCTAGGTGGTTGAGAGACATAGACTTCCTCTTTGATGTAGCCATTCAAGAATGCAGTTTTAACATCCATTTGAAAAAACTTGAACTTGTTTGAGCATGCATATGCTAAAAGATTCTAATGCTTCTAGCCTAGCTACAGGAGCAAAGGATTCTTCGAAGTCCACTCCAAATTCCTGATTATAACCCTTTACAACCAGTCTAGCCTTATTTCTCACCACTTTTCCCTCTTCATTTAGTTTATTCCTAAAACCCATCTTGTCCCTATGACAGAAATTTCAGGGTTCTAGGAACTAGACTCCATACATTATTTCTCTGAAATTGCCCAAGCTTTCATGCATAGCATCAATCCATGAGTTTTCCTTTAGAGCTTCTTCAACATTTTGGGTTCCACTTGAGAAACAAAAGCTAGATGATCTGTTCAACTATTTCCCAGACTTGAGACCTAGTTTGAACTTTTTCATTCACATCTCCTATTATGTTCTCAAGTGGATGATCTTTAGAGTACCTGACATTTGTGATTGTTGAAGGTCCGGGTTGACTTGTACTTGAGGAGATTGTTCGGCAGGAGGGTGTGCTTGAGGAGTTTCAACTTGAGGTCATCCTCTTGTGGATCTTCATCAAGTTCTTCTTCTCCCTTTTTGAAGAGGATGTGATGGTCTCATCATCGTGGTACCTGTGAAGATATCCACTTTTAGTTTTGGAAACAACTTTGGAATTCTCTTTTGCTTTTATTTGCAGTTCCTCAAACGTTGTGCCTTCACCTCCATCTCCAAGCCTGTAAGCATTTGAATTGTTAGGCTTTGTTTGAGACTCATCAAAAACAACATGTGGAGTTTCTTCCACTGTTCGAGATTTTAAATTAAACACCCTATATGCTCTAGAGTGTTCTGAGTATCCCAGAAAAATACCTTGATCACTTTTGGCTTCAAACTTGTCCAAATCAACTTTATCATTATTATGAACGAAGACTTTTGAGCCAAAAACTCTAAAATACCCAATACTGGGTTTCTTACCTTTTAGCAGTTCATAGGGAGTTTTCTTGATCACAGGTCTTACCATGGCTCTGTTGAGAATGTAGCATGAGGTGTTTACCGCTTCTGCCCAAAAGGTCCTTGCAAGTTGACTTTCGACCAGAAGGGTGCGAGCCATTTCCACCAAGGTTCTGTTCTTTCTCTCCACTACACCATTTTGCTCCGGAGTTCTCGGGGAGGAGAACAGATGTTCTATTCCTTGGTGCCTGCAGAAATCAGAAAATGAATTGTTGTCAAACTCTCCCCCGTGATCAGTGCGGATGGAGCATATCTTTGACATTTACATGCTCAATTTATTAAAGAATTCTTCAAAGATTTTCAGTGCTTCATTCTTGTGAGCCAGAAATTTCACCCAAGTGAACCTAGAAAAATCGTCTACAATGACAAAACCAAATCGTTTGCCATTGAGACTCAATGTTCTCGTAGGTCCAAAAAGGTCCATGTGCAACAGTTCATAAGTTTAGAAGTACTCACCGGTGCTTTTGATTTGAAGGATTTGGGGTTTGTTTTCCTGTGCACATGCATCACAAAAACTTTCATTCTTATTAAAAGAAATTTCAGGAAGTCCACTTACCAGTTAAGCCTCATTATCTTGTGCAATACGTTGTAACTTGCATGACCAAGCCTAGGATGCCACAGCGTAAGCTCATCCTGTTTGTTTGCTACAAGACACAAGTCTTCATTTTCTGGATCATCTAAGTCAACCATGTAGATGTTGTTCACCTTTTTCCAGAAAATTTCAGACTTCCTGTATCCTTATCAATGATTTGACATGTGCTTGATTCAAAGATAACTTTGTGACCTTTATCACGCAATTGACTTATGCTAAGCAATTGTGATGAAGGCCATCCACAAATAGTACATTGTCAATTGAGTTGGAGGCATACTTACCGACCTTACCTGAGCCGATGATCTGGCCTTTGTTGTTACCTCCAAAGATGACTTGACCTCCGTCTTTTTCCACCAGCAAACAAAATTTTCTTTATCGCCCGTCATGTGCCTCGAGCAGCCACTATCCAGGTACCATTTGTTTTGATTTTGGGCTGCTAGGCATTCCTGCAGATGTGGATCAGACAAGAGGTTTTGGTACCCAAATTACTTGGGTCCCACTTTATCATTCATGCCAAATAGTAAATGCTTCGGATCCAAACTTGTTGAGTTTCAGTTTGTTTGGACTTTTCCAGCATTGTTTTTCATTATGACCGACTTTCTTACAGAAATTGCATGATGAGGGTTTTTCTACAACAGTGGGCTTTGCATTCTGGGGAATATGCATGGGCACTTTACCCTTTTGTTGCCTTGTTAACTTTACTGGAGTAGCTTGTTTCCAGACCTGTCGACAACCCTCCTGGGACTGTTGACAGATCTCTTAGTTGTGTTGACAACTGTTTTGGTTTTCTTGGATTCCTGTTTCTTACCCTTGACTTGAGTTTTGTTGTTCTTTAAGGGAATTTGCTTGCTTGTGCTAGGGCCAGAATCAACAAAGGACGTTAGCAAATTTTTACCAATTCCTTTGTTCTTACAGGTTGAAATCCAATCCCATGTTTTGCAACAAATACATTGGATCCCAGAATTGCATCAAGATTTTGTTCCCTTTAACAAACCTTGATAGATCTTCATATTTTCCTTTTAGATTCTCTTCAGTCTTTTCAATTTTTCTTTTAGCTTATCATGCTCACTTTGGAGAGTTTCAAGGGAGTTCATTAGAGCTTCCTTTTCTCTTTGAGTTTCTTGCAACTTCAATTTCAAGCTATCCATCTCCTCACAGTGAGCTTCCTCATCAATTTCATCATTTCAATTTCTTTTGTTAATGATGCAACTTGTTCATCAGTATGTGAGTTATTAGCAAAAGAACTGACTTTCTTTTTTAGTGCTTTATTCTCAGATTTAAATTCACAGAATTTTTCAAACAGAACTGTATAAGCTTCTTCCCATTCATCAACTGAATAAGTTTCAAAGGAGGAGTTTACCTCATTGGAGTCGTCGCTTCTAGCCATAAGACATTGGATTTCTTCATTTCCAGAGGTAGCTTGTTCGTCCTCATCTGCATCTTCATCACTCCAAGTAGCCAACATTGCTTTGGCTTTCTTGAATGTGAATTTGTCCTTCTTCAGCTTTTTCTTGAGCTCAGGGCACTCTCCTCTCATGTGCCCTTGTTTCTTGCACTCATAGCACACAATATCAGACTTTTTGTTAGACTCAAATTTGTTTGAAAAATCTTTCTTTTGGAAAGGTTTTGAGTTACCTGATCCTCTCCTTTTGAATTTCAGAAACTTTTTGAATTGTCTAGTGAGCATGGCCATTTCATCATTCTCACTATCACTAGAAGTTTCAAGCTCATCACTTTCCTGTTGAGCATCTTTTCTAGAACCTGAAGAGTTTTTCTTGGAAGCTTTAAATGCAATTTACTTTCTAGGATTTTCTTCAGTTTCTTTCCTTTTAACATTGATTTCATATGTCATCAGGGAGCCAATTAGTTCATCTAATTTCATCTTTGAGAGATCTTTTGAATCCTCAATGACAGTGGCTTTGGTGTTCCAAGAGGATGGAATAGACCGAAGTATCTTCCTCACCAAGTCACTTTCTGAGTATTCCTTTTTAAGACCCTTCAATCCATTTATAATTAGCATGAACCTTGCAAACATATCTGAGATAGTTTCATCATTATTCATCTTAAACATTTCATACTCAGAAACTAGCATGCTTGCCTTTGATTCCCTTACCTCGGACGTACCTTCGTAGATGAGTTCAAGTTTGTCCACATCTCTTTCGCTGAAGTGCATGTGGAGACTCTTGAATATTCTTTCGGGTGGACGGTGCACTGCATCATGTTCAGGGTGCTCCAGTTGAGAGTTCCCTTTGCAATTTGGTCCTTTGTCCAGGTATCTTCGTCCTCGGGAGAGTATATGCTCCTTTGCTGACGATCTTCCACAATTCGAAGTTTTGCGCTCTCAGAAATACCTACATGCGGTTTTTCCAGTAAGGATAATCGGTTCCATCAAAGAAAGGTGGCCTAGTCACTGAGTGTCTTCGGCCAGATACCCTTGTTAGATTCCATGAGATCGAGACTCTCTGATCGTAAGATCAAACAAATCAACAGTAAATCAGGAAACCTGGCTCTGATACCAATTGAAAGGTTGCGGAATTCCCTATATGGTAATCTAGAAGGGGGGGGTTGAATAGATTACTGCCAATTAATTAAAATTCTTATCACCTTCTTTTTGCGAAGACACAGACTGTAGAAACTGTAACAAACTTTGAACTAAACATTGACGTGTGTGAACTGACATAGATGAAGTAACAATCTATCAAATGTGCATAGAGACAACGTGCCTACCAAACATCTATCGTGGAAACATGCAAACCATAGGACCACATTCTTTAACGTGGTTCGGAGTACACAACTTGTGTATCCTACGTCCACGGTCCACACACACACGCAGAAACGACTGCTTTCAACTAGTTCGCGACTACACCGACACACATGAGAGTCTAATTTGCAACCACGATCAGAACAACTCAAAACCACGTGATTCAAGCACAAGGCCGCTTGAAACACAATCACACACACACAGATAATAGAAAAGTGAAAATGGAAGAGTTCTGAGTGGAAAGAATGAATCCTGATTGAGAAATCTTCTGGAGAACGTCTGGATGGAGTTCAAACTTCGTCTTGATAGCCTTGGGTTGATGGAGAAGCTTGAATCCACGACGTACTGTCTTCAACTCTGCTGGAACAACGGTTCTTTCTCTCTCTGAACAGCAGGTGTGAAGCAGAGCAGCAACAACAACTTCTTCTCTTGTGTTTTCCTTAGGGTTATGGATGGTGGCTGCTTCTGTACGAGATTGACTCCAAAAGATTCCTTTTATAGGGTTTTCAAGTATAGACAGTCGTGGTAGAAGGAAACACCCACATAGGAAAAGATATGGAATCTCGTATTGAGATTCTGTTTATGTCTGTCGACAGGCCTTTGGTCATCTGTCGACAGGTATCAACAGATTTACATTTTCCAGAACTCTGAACTTCCGGGAAGGAGTTTTCTGTAGGTAGCTATCGATAGTCGACTGGGGTCTGTCGACAGATGGCTATGTCCAGAACCTGGAGTTATCTGTCTGTAGTTGTCGGTCGACAGGCAGATGGGAGGCTGTCGATAGGTGACTGATCTTTGTGCTTTTCTGGTCTTTTGCTCTTGTTTTAGTGCATTATTGTTTTTATGGAGTTTCACCTACATTTGAGACCATTGTTAGTGAAGTAAGATAACATTAGATGATCAAACTAAACTTTATCACTTTTATCAAGAATGGTACAATCATCAACTTGTGCTATTAATGAAATGCTCATTGAATACTCATCATAAAAAACAATCATTGTTGTAGCACCTGAATTTTTAGAAAAAAAAAATTTAAATAATAATTAAAAAATCAGCTAAAGGATATTCAATGAAAAGAGCATTAATTAAAACCATTAAATGGAAAAGAGTAATGGGCTTTGCTTAATGGATCCTCTAGCACTTATGGGTCAAAATATGAATTTGCAAAGGAGAATATAAGAAAATATACCTAAATTCGGAGTTTAATTATCTCCTAATTGGAAAGGGTTATTACGAAATAAAAGTGGCAATTAGAGTTGGAATTGGATTCCTAAACCTACCCCATATAGTCTAGCACGAATTTAGATACTATCCTAACCCAATTAGAGATTGGAAAGCAAGAGAGGAAATGTGGAGTTAGGAATCTCGTATTAAGAGAATTTGAGTAGTAGTAGGAATAGAACTCTTATTTATATAAATACACCTCTAAACCCTCTGGCCGGCCCTAGATCGTGCAAAGGGGTTCTTGGACGTGGAGAAGAGGCCAGGAGGAGGAGAAATCGAGGAGAGGAAGATCCATCAAGCTTCTTCCTTCGTTCTTGGAGTTCTAAGCCTAGAAGATAAATCGAGTCAAAGGTAGGCATTCTTACGAGCAAAATTAAATTAAACTCGTTTGTAGGTAGTTCCAATCACCAGGAACAAAAGCCCTCTTGATTCCCTCTTTTTCATAGAGCCAATCTTTTGTCTTGATTTTAGAAGATCTACAAACATGATAACCCGAGACATCATGTTTAATTCAAATCTCTATGAATACTTGATCCCATGCTACAAAATTCTTACTGTAGATACTTCATGTTGTTAGGGATCTTTTGCCCCTAAAACCCTAAATTTCATTGAGCATGCTGATCGATTTTCATCAATCTTTCTCTCTTTGTCATGTTCTGAATAACTTGTTCTTGCTCATGTTCAAACCCTGTATGAACCATGCTCTCTCTCTAATTCCAATTTACTGTAAGTACCACTTACATGTCTAGTTTAATTTGCAACTTGTTTTGTGATTTTTCATCGACTATGTAATTAGTTATGATTTTCAAAGTACCCTGTGTCCAAACAAGTCCAGTTGGCACGCAATCCAATGTAGAACATTTTCCCCCCCTCGAACTCAGGTGAAGTACCTGAGAATGCGATGGCTCACACGCCGCGTTCTCAGAGCCGTCGCGACCAACATCTTGTCGCGTTCTGAACGCGACAGGACACCCCGTCGCGTTCTGGCCGCCTGAACAGACAGCCCTGTCGCGACCCGTGCATGGGTACGTCGCGTTCACAGGATTTTGCATGAAAACCCATAAAATTGTTACTCTCACTTTCTACAATATTCTTACGCCTTTTTAACAGTCATACACGCAGTAAAAACACCTGTTTTAAATGGAGCTATATTGAATGCTTTAAAATACATATTCCACGACTTCCTTTTCTGTCTATGATTCTCTTACATATGCACACACGTGAACCATCCATATATGGCTGAATCTAGCATAAAATATCTCATAATGTATCTGGTAATTTATTGAAATAAAGTATATTAATTGCCCTATTTTAAAGGACTTGTATTCGTTTCTTGCGTTGTTTATATACCGATATCGACGCTCCACGTTTCTAGAATTCCTTTAGAACGTCGAGCACTTGTTTTTATATACACACTTTACTTGGCTTGTGGTGAACTCTCCGTCGGATATTCCTTTCGCCGGACAAGTGAACGCTTGCACAAGGCCTCCGTAAGTCTCCTTTGATCATGGATTCCCACATGGTCGACGAGCCGGTTGTACCCTAACACCCATTACACCTTTAGGGATGGATATGATCCAAACGGCTATTAGAAGTTCACTCTCGTCTCGAATCACGACGAACCTCTGGACCTGGGCTTAACATGGCCAGTGGTAGGGTCGTGAGTTCCACCTGACTCCCAACACCAAGTGCGCGTGTTGTGCAACTGTTACTATCGCCTGTTTACTCGTCGCTTACGTGCAATGTCCACTAGCTCTCATCTATACTCTACTCGCTCATCTATTCACCGTTCTCTCTACTATCTCGTCTGTTCATCTAGTGCTCTTAACTATTCTTGTGTACTCTATATTGGCCATTGACTGATTGTCTAAAGATACAATATAACCAATGTCTGGCATATATAAAGGCCCGATCTAGTCCTGGGATGTGCGCCCGAAGTGCTAGTGCCCATGGGAGTTAAATGATCAGAGTGTTTGCTTAACACTCAAGTGCTATCTATTCTCGACTATCTATATGACAATCAAAACACAAACGTGCTATACTCTCTCGATGTCTGAGAATGACAAACAAGTGCTATACTCGTCGTGCTATTATTATACTTTGTGCTAGTTGTGCTATGTCCATCCTGCTATTCGTGCTATACTCAATACTTGTGCTATTTTTGGAAACTATACTCGATCTCGTGCTATTGTTCTATCTTGTTACCTGTTGTGCTATCTCTTGCTATATTTTGACTCTCTTGTACCTGCTATCTTAGATACTCTGCCATTAATGTGTTAATTATTTAAAGCCTGCTTGAGCCTGAGATTAAGTCCTACTAGGCGTTATCGCTCACCCTACGTTATTTGATGTTGTGTTCTCAGGTGAGACCGAGATGACACATACACTCACGAGGACGGGAATGACCAAGAGTGAAGCCAGGAGTACCCTCGAGTCATTATGTTATCTTAGAGTTGTAGTTAGTTTTTCCTTTTATTGAAATATAATTGGGCCCTATAGAATGGCTCTGATATTAGTGGTTGTAACTAGAACTTTGAAAAGTTATTAATGAGAAAGATTACTTTAGTATTGTTCAATGTGCAATGGTTTGATGTCTAGTATACCTCTATACCTTTTCCTTGCAACTGCCTTTGCGCTCCGATATTTCGCGTCGGGGTGGTGACAATTGTAGACATTCATCCATGTAGATCTAACACTATAAAAACTAAACGGTGTAGAAATTGTGATGTTGGCCAAGTCAAGCAGAAGTCCATGTTGAACAAATCTCGTACCATTTCCCACCCCTCCTCATTTAAAGTGTCACCTTGTATGTTATTAGATTTAACTTGTTCGCCAATTAAAAAAAAAAGGACAAAGTCTTTGTCTACATCCCAATGCCACCTACACGTTATATACATGCATTTGTCATGTTAAGTCATTGGAAATGGAACACAGTAGAAAGGGAATAACATTCACTGAAAGCACAATAACAAAATCAAAAAAATTGTTCGCGAAAGTTTAAATACAATGACATCAATTATTATTGTAACCAAAATTGTGTAGCAATAGACTCTCTAAGGACATCCCCTGCATGAACCTCATTGACAGTAAGTTGAAGGTGCGGGTCTTCTTCGAGATCAACATTATTATCATCTGCTTCATGATAAGGTGAAGTAGAAGTCATCACCCTGCTCACAGTCTGACAAAGTTATGTACAACACAACATGCCAGCTGGTCATAATTGCAGATGAATGGGTAGCACTTCCATTCTTTCAATGTTTGAAACCTATGTTTTACCACCCCAAAAGCTCGTTCGACACAATTTCGAAGTTGAGCATGACGATGGTTGAATTTGTCTCTCATGTTCCTATATCTTGTGCATTCCCTCTCCGTGATATTCTCTGATATGGTATCGTTCCCCCTCGATATGTGCTAGGAAATGATTAGTGTAGCACCCCGGAAATTTAATTCAAAGTAAATGGAAAAATAATTTCCATAATATCAGAGTATTTAAAACATACGTATCATTATCGTATGTGCTAAAACACATCGGAAAATTCCGTAAAAATTATAAATCAACCCCAAACATTATTACTAAATCTTCACAAAGAAATTTGTGCCAATAAAATCGGATTAGCCAAGTTCAAAGTGTTTTGCGACTTATTATCGTAATTCATGAATAAGTCGAAAAATCATTATCACACGTACTCGGATGAGTCAGAAATTAAATAAAAATCATATACGGACTTCAAATAATATCCTCTAATGACCCATCAAGAAATTTGGGTCAATAAAATGTTTGGGCTTGGTTTAAGAGTTATTGTGACTGATTATCAAATTAGGAAACAAGTCGGAAAACCGTTAACACGGAAATACGACGCAACCATAAATTAAATAAAAATGTTAGAGAGACTTCTAATATTATATATTAATGACCCAATATCATAATTGGGCCAATGGACCACATATGGCCCAAAAATCAAATAAAGCTAGAAAATGCATGGAAATTCGTAACTCTAAATAGGCTGAAATTAGAAAGAGGCAATTTGAGTTGAATTGGGATGCAATCATGCATTCTTGGCAACCCAAATTCGTGCCTAACTATGGTGGGAGGTTCCTAAAGCCTCACACACTCTAAGGGAGGAAGAAATCCTCAAAAATAGGAAACTAACTGTCAAAACCGCAACTTGGTTCCTAGTCATAATAGGACTCCTAAACACCATGGTTGCTTAAATACTCTTCACCAAACCTTAGGGACGAGTTTTAGAACTTGCTAGGGTCGTGTGGAGGAGCTCTTGGTGGCTGAGGAGCTGTGGAACGACCACAAAGAAGCTCTTCTTCTTCCTTCTCGTCTGCTGCGACCTGCACAAACCGTCCACTTGAAGTCGACCAAAGGTGAGTCAAACCTAAACCAAACCTGCAAGGCCTATACCCCTGGAAAGAGGGTCAAGTCTACGTTCTAACCCAAGTGGAATGCCCAAATTCCATGCAGTATACACGGAGTAGTAAGCGTTTTCCTCCAAGTGGTCTGAACACGGGTTTCTGGAAAACGGGACTTCTTCAACCCAAAAGGTAGGTTTTCTCGGGCCAAACCTTAACATATCCTATACCAATGTGTAGAGCATCAAGTTAACTTTCATTTCCCACTGGTTTCATCGAATTTCATTTAGTAGATTTTGAATTATAAGCGTTTTGCCAAAGTCGTGCGCACTGTTAGGCTTTTCCCGTTCTTTGTATGTTGCATGTGATTCAAGACCGAATTAGAGTAAACTCATAACATGAAAGTTATTCTACTAGTTTCCTCGTCAGGTTTTGTGTTGAACTTTTGTCTAAATCTCATTAGTTAGAGAGTTATAAGCATGGTAAGAGGGTTGCTGCATGAAACTACGTCTTCAGGTTACACTTGGTATTACGTTGTGTTTGACTTGATTAAAGCCTATCGAAACCATCATGTTTCTAATTCCGATTTACTGGAAGCACCCTTGCATGTCTAGATTAGTTTAAAACTGGTTTCGTTATTTTTCATACCCTGTACAAATTGTTCTCTATTTTAGAAGCACCTTGTGTCAATATAAGGCAGTTCTGGACCGCAATCCAAGAACATGTCCTTTCTCTGTCGACGTCAGGCGCAGACCCTGTGAAGGCGACGGCCGATAGGCCGCGTTCTGAGGTCTATCGCGACAGCACCGACCGTCGCGTTCTGAAAGCGACGAAGCGCTCCGTCGCGACCTGCTGCCTGATCTGACCGCCCGTCGCGTTCTTCACATAACCCTGTCGCGTTCTGGTCCCGACCCGTCGCGACCCTTACTGGGGTCGTCGCGACCTGACCCGGCCTGACAGCCCTGTCGCTTTCCTTATATGTACCTGTCGCGATCTCAGGATTTTGCATTAAACCCCACTTACTTTCTTGCAAACCTAACCGCTATACCGAGGTCTGGTTGATATTTAGTGTGTGATTTCACATGTTTTGGGTCTGATCATTGCATGGTGGTTATTTTAATGGCTTAAAAGTGATTAACCCATTTAAAAGCTTTAATTATATGAATGCTATTCTAATTGCTCCTTAAATGTTATGATCCATTCATGCAAACTCATGATTTAATCTCTCCATTATTCTACCATGTTTAAAATGATAATTATTGTTCTAAAATCTTGCAAAACCATGTGTTAAATGCATTGTTCAATCGTGCCATCATGTTAAGTGCTTTCCGCGAGTTTGAAACCGATGGTTTGAGAATTGAGACACGCGTACATCACTACACACTTGCACATCTAGGCAGCCTTTTCTGGGAAATTGGAAACTCTCTACCGGTCATTCCGAATCGGTAGACTAGCGACCTTTTCACCAAGGCCTCCGTAAATCTCCTCTGACCATGGATTCCCACATGGCCGACGAGTGGTTGTACCATTGAAGTTCCCTGGAGATAGCGTGCACTTCCTTTTCTCTTCTTGTTCTCGTGAGTGTGATTTACAATCTAGACCAAAGCCATTAATGTAAAGATTGAACTAAATATAAATCGTACCGTTATGCTGCCGATTTATCTCTTGACCATTGTTATCATGAAATCATGTTCAATTACTTATTACTTGTTCCCATCATCATCATGAACATGACATTACACATGCTTACTTATTGAAACTCTCATTGGCCATTATTAATGACTGTGGGTATCTACATTTAAAAATTTACATGAGATGCTGACAGGGCACGGCGTGTGTCCAAGGGCTCCAGTCTAGCCCCAATGACGGAGAGTCATAAATATACTGTTAACCATGGGGTATAATGATTACTGGCGTTGCATCTGCGCTGGGAGTCTTGCTTGCTTGTTGAATGATAGATACAACAACCACATACACGTGTCCTGGTGTACATTCTTGATGGATCTTTTCTTGGTGTACATTAGTGTCTACGTGCCGGATTAGTGTTACTTGATCGTGCTCGTACATTCTTGCTTGCTTGCTTGCGTGATATGGCCATCCTGCATTTATTGCAATTAGTGATATCTTGCGTGTTGTTACAGGCCTCGTTCTTGTACAACCTATTAGCTCGTTATATTCTTGCTCTATCACAATCACTCTCTATCTAGCTTGTTTCATGCATCATGTTTTAATCTGTTTTATTCGTACATGCATATCATGACATTCATCGTGCTTACCTAGTTCTAAATTGCTAATCACTTATATCATTGCCCGCACATGAGATATAAATCCTACTGGGCTAGTTTGCTCATCCCCTACTTTTACCAATCTAGGTGACTATGAAGTTCAAGAGGAAGAGCAAGTCGAGGATGGGAATGCGTCCGAGTGAAGAGCGTTCCAATTATGAGTATCTATAGTTAGTTTATTTGAGTGTTAGAACATGTAGTAGGAAGTGAGGTATTATGTACTTTTGCTTTTATTGAGTCTTAGTCCTGTAATAGTTCCATTTGGAAACACATGAGTTGAGATTGAATAAAAGATTAGTGAGTCAATATTTGGGCCCTATGATGATGTATGTTATATACATTAGTGCGTGCTAGCTAGAGGCTTATTTGCCGACTGTTCACGTCTCGAAATATCGACTCGAATTATTCGAACTATATATCCGCTGCGTAATTCTCGGGACGTGACAGTTTAGTGGTATCAGAGCCTAGGAATACCAAATAGGATATATGTCTCAGGAATAGGAGATACCTATGGAACCTAGGTCATGGAATTAAATATAGCCTGGTGAGAATGGGTAGAGACTGGGAATATGTTAGAAAGAATTAAACACTCCTACCCATTGACTCTTATAATGTATCTAGAGACATTAATTGGTTTCCATCCTTTTCTCAGGAACCCTCATAACTCTACACTCAACTGCAATGGCTCGTAACCAGTGGCAAGCTATGCAAGAAACCGTGCTGGAAAGGTAATGTAGTTCAGGCTGGAAATCAGGCTGGAGCTGCAAGGAATGGAGCCGGTGATCTGCACCCGAATTTTAGGAGTTTAAACCTCCTCGTTTCTCTGGATCCCCTGATCCGGACGAGGCAGAGAATTGGCAAGGAAGAGATAGAAAGGATTTTCCAAGTGATGCAATGCACTAATAGAGAGAAAGTGGTACTGGCCACTTTCAATTTACTAAAGATGCTCGAGCATGGTGGAAGGCCACTCGGCCCACCTGCCAAATGTAGCTGAACTGGAGTGGGCCGGATTCCTGGAGATATTCGGGGAAAGTATTTCTCTGAGAGAGTCAAGGAGAAGAAGGCAGCAGAGTTTGCCGCACTAAAACAGAAAGGAATGTCCGTGGCTGAGTATGAGGCTCAGTTCGCGCGTCTTGCTGTGTATGCCCCACACCTGGTGGGAACTGAAAGATTAAGGCTAACCTTCATGGATGGGCTCAGGCCCATGTTCATTGAAAGGCTCGGACCACACAATATTCAAACTTACACTGAGATGGTCCAAAGAGCTCAGCTGGTAGAAGACACCATGGCCAAAGTGGAGGGCATGAGGGGCAAGGACAACTCCAAGCCGGTCTTCGTCAAGAAGGGAGCACCTAATATTGCTCCAACCTTTCGTAACAACAACGTCAACAACAACAACAAGAGGCCGAATGCGGAAGAGATGTGCGGGAGACAAAGAGTCAAAATGGAAGGTAGGCAGTTGGCTGAGAACTGCAAATTCTGTGATAAACAGGACACCGAGCTGAGGAATGCTGGAAGAAGCTCGGGGCATGCTTGAGATGTGGTGGTCGTGACCACCGTATTCCTGACTGTCCAATGATGAAGGACCAACCAGGTAGAGCTCAGAATGCACCACGGCGTCAGGGACGCCTTAATGCTGTCATAGAAGCTGACCTACCCGAGGAAGGGGGTATGGTGGAAGGTACCATTTCATACACTCTCAACCTGCATTTGTGCTTATTGATACTGGAGCTGCATATTCATTTATTTCCACCACATTTGCTGCAACTCTACCTGTCAAACCTACCCTTGAAATCCAAGATCACTGTAGCCTCTCCACTAGGCTCAGAATCTGAACTCACTCACTACTTGCCGAAATGTGAAACTATAATTGGAGGACACAATCTCCCTGCCGACCTTATCTGTTTAGACATGAAGGGTTATGATGCCATTTGGGTGTCGATTGGCTAATTGAATATGATGCCGATGTAAACTGTCGCCATAGGAGGGTCACTTTAAAAGACCAAACCTTCCAACTCTATCACTACTGGCACCCGTTATCACAAACACCCTATCTTGATATCCTCCTTAAAGGCTTCTAAGCTGATCAACCAGGGTTGTGATGCTTTCCTAGTTTCGTCTTGGCAACTGAAAAGAAGAAACCGACCCTAGAAGACATTCCAATAGCCAGGGACTATCCTGATGTATTTCCAGAGGAATTACCTGGTATACCACCTGAGCGGGAGGTAAACTTCACCATTGAGTTACTCCCTGGGGCAGCCCCTGTTTCAAAGCCCGTATCGCATGTCCCCTGTTGAATTGCAGGAGTTGAAGAGACAGATCCAAGAATTGCTAGATCAAGGTTTTATCAGGCCTAGCACATCCCCGTGGGGAGCGCCAGTGCTATTTGTCAGAAAGAAGGACGGGACAATGAGGCTATGCATTGATTACCGTCAGTTAAACCAGTTGACAATAAAGAATAAGTATCCACTGCCCCGCATCGACGAGCTGTTTGACCAGATCTCCGGTGCACAATATTTCTCCAAGATAGATCTAAGATCAGGCTACCATCAACTAAGAATAAAGGAGGAGGATATTCACAAGTCTGCATTCCGGAGTAGATATGGTCACTATGAGTTCGTGGTCATGCCGTTTGGTTTAACAAATGCTCCAGCGGCTTTCATGCAACTTATGAACAATATTTATAGGCCATACTTGGACCAGTTTATAGTGGTGTTCATTGATGACATCCTTATTTACTCCAAATCCAAAGAAGAACATGAAGAACACTTGAAGGTTGCTCTGCAAGTGCTCAGAGATAATCAACTCTATGCTAAACTTAGTAAGTGTGAATTCTGGATGGAGGAAGTGTCTTTCCTTGGTCACATCATATCCAAGGAGGGAATCTCTGTGGATCCATCTAAGGTGGAGGCGGTAAAGAACTGGGAAAGGCCGACAACTGTGTCGGAGATTAGAGCTTTCTGGGGTTAGCCGGTTATTATCGTCGCTTCATTAAAGATTTCTCAAAGATAGTTGTACCATTGACCAGGCTTACCAGGAAGGAGAATCCATTTGCATGGACTGATGAATGTGAAGAAGTTTCAGGGCATTGAAAGAGCACCTTACCTCAGCACCCGTACTGACCCTGCCAGTTGCTGGGGGTAGTTTTGAAGTATACACCGATGCATCCGGGATCGGCCTTGGCTGTGTGCTGATGCAAAATGGGAAAGTTATATGCTACGCGTCCAGACAATTGAAGAAGCACGAGGACAATTATCCTGTACATGATCTGGAGCTAGCTGCTGTAGTCTTCGCCTTGAAGATATGGCGTCATTATCTATATGGTGAGAAATTCATTGTGTTTTCTGACCATAAAAGCTTGAAGTATCTGTTTCTCAGCAGGACTTGAATATGAGACAGCGGAGGTGGTTGGAGTATCTCAAAGACTTCGACTTCACGATCCAATATCATCCAGGAAAAGCAAATGCTGTGGCAGATGCTCTAAGTAGAAAGCCAATGATCACATTGTCAAGTTTAATGGTAGACGAATGGAAGTTATTAGAAGACTTCGCCAAGTTAAATATTGATGCTGACATCAAAGAGAAGGGATGCTTTGTTGCTAGTGTTAGAGCACAACCCACACTATTGGAGGACATCACAACACTCCAAGACAATGACCCTACTTGTGGAGATTAAGGCTAATCTAGACCAGAGGCCGGATTTCTCATTAACTGAAGATGGAAGACTATTGTTCGGGATCGAGTCTGTGTACCCGACCATGCGGAGACAAAGAAAATGATTATGGATGAGGCTCACAAGACCAGATATACTATTCATCCTGGAACTACCAAAATGTATCAAGATTTGAAAAGAAGCTTTTGGTGGCCTAATATGAAGAGAGAGGTGGCGGAATATGTCGCCCATGCTTAACATGTCAAAGGGTCAAGCGGAACACTTGCGACCCGCAGGTAAACTCAAACCCCTAGAAATCCGGCATGGAAATGGGAAGGTATAGGGATGGACTTTATTTCGGACTACCCAAATCTAGAGGTGGATTCGATGGTATCTGGGTTATGTCGACCGCTTAACTAAGTCGGCTCACTTCTTGCCAGTGAAGAATAAGTGGTCAGTAGATGTTCTGGCTATTGTATGTGAAGGAAATAGTCAGATTACATGGAGTACCGGTGTCTATCGTGTCTGATAGAGACCCTAGGTTCACATCCCACTTTTGGAAAGGACTGCATTACTCCTTGGGATCTAAACTAAACTTTAGCACGGCTTTCCATCCACAGACAGATGGTCAGACGGAGAGAGAACCAACCAGGTGATTGAAGATATGCTTAGAGCATGTGTCCTAGATTTTGGAGGTAGCTGGCACGAACACTTATCTCTGGTGGAGTTCGCCTACAATAATAGCTATCAAGCTAGCATTCAAATGGCACCATTTGAAGCACTCTATGGCAGGAGTTGCCGATCTCCAATATGCTGGTATGAAGTTGGCGAAAAACAAATGTTAGGACCAGAGATGATAAGGGAAACCACAGAGAAGGTAAAGCTTATTAAAGAAAGAATGGCAGTGGCGCAGCAAAGACAAAAGGCATATGCAGATAACAGAAGGAGAGACCTGGAGTTTCAGGTGGGTGAACATGTATTCTTAAAGGTGTCTCCAGGCCGTGGGATCAGGCGTTTTGGCATTAAAGGCAAGTTGTCACCAAGGTTTGTCGGGCCTTTCGAAATCCTGAAAGAGTCGGCGAGGTGGCATATCGTCTCGCTTTACCACCACAAATGGACGGAATACACAATGTGTTCCACATATCCATGTTGAAAAAGTATGTACGAGATCCATGGCATGTCATAGAATACGAGCTTCTGGAATTCAACAAAGACGGAACATATCAAGAGAAGCCAATTAAGATCGTGGACCGGGAACTGCGCCAACTAAGGAACAAGGTTATTCCACTAGTAAGGGTTAGATGGAATCAACGCATGGATGAGGACGACACGTGGGAAACCGAGGAAGCAATGCGCAAAAGATACCCGGAGTTATTCACAAGTAAGTACACCTCACTTGTACAATAATTTCTATACATGAATTTGGGGACCAAATTCTCTTAAGTGGGGGAGGGTGTAGCACCCCGGAAATTTTAATTCAAAGTAAATGAAATAAATAATTTCCATAATATCAGAGTATTTAAAACATACGTATCATTATCGTATGTGCTAAAACACATCGGAAAATTCCGTAAAAATTATAATCAACCCCAAACATTATTACTAATGTTTCACAAAGAAATTTGTGCCAAGAAAAAGGATTAGTCAAGTTTAAAGTGTTTTGCGACTTATTATCGTAATTCATGAATAAGTCGAAAAATCATTATCACACGTACTTGATGAGTCAGAAAATTAAATAAAAATCATATAGACTTCAAAATATCTCTAATGACCCATCAAGAAATTTGGGTCAATAAAAATCATTTGGGCTAGGTTAAGAGTTATTGTGACCGATTATCCAAATTAGGAAACAAGTCGGAAAACCGTTAACACGGAAAAACGACGCAACCATAAATAAATAAAAATGTTGGAGAACTTCTACATTATATATAATGACCCAATATCATAATTGGGCCAATGGACCACATATGGCCCAAAAATCAAAAAGCTAGAAAATGCATGGAAATTCGTAACTCTAAATAGGCTGAAATTAGAAAGAGGCAATTGAGTTGAATTGGGATGCAATCATGCATTCTTGGCAACCCAAATTCGTGCCTAACTATGTGGAGGTTTCCTTAATCTCACACACTCTCAAGGGAGGAAGAAATCATCAAAAATAGGAAACCAACATGTCAAAACCGCAACTTCTTTCCTAGTCATAATAGGACTCCTAAACACCATGGTTGCTTAAATACTCTTCACCAAACCCTAGGGACGAGTTTAGAACTTGCTAGGGGTGTGGAGGAGCTCTTGGTGGCTGAGGAGCTGTGGAACGCCCCACAGAAGCTCTTCTTCTTCCCTTCGTCTGCTGCGACCTGCACAAACCGTTCACTTGAAGTCGACCAAAGGTGAGTCAAACCTAAACCAAACTTGCAAGGCCTATACCCCTGGAAAGAGGGTCAAGTCTACGTCTAACCCAAGTGGAATGCCCAAATTCCATGCAGTATACACGGAGTAGTAAGCGTTTTCCTCCAAGTGGTCTGAACACGGGTTTTCTGAGAACGGGACTTCTTCAACAGAAGGTAGGTTTTCTCGGGCCAAACTTAACATATCCTATACCAATGTGTAGAGCATCAAGTTAACTTTCATTTCCCACTGGTTTCATCGAATTTCATTTAGTAGATTTTGAATTATAAGCGTTTTGCCAAAGTCGTGCACTGTTAGGGCTTTTCCCGTTCTTTGTATGTTGCATGTGATTCAAGACCGAATTAGAGTAAACTCATAACATGAAAGTATTCTACTAGTTGTCCTCGTCAGGTTTTGTGTTGAACGTTTGTCTAAATCTCATTAGTTAGAGAGTTATAAGCATGGTAAGAGGGTTGCTGCATGAAACTACGTCTTCAGGTTACACTTGGTCTTACGTTGTGTTTGACTTGATTAAAGCCTATCGAAACCATCATGGTTTTCTAATTCCGATTTACTGGAAGCACCCTTGCATGTCTAGATTAGTTTAAAACTAGTTTCGTTATTTTTCATACACTGTACAATTGTTCTCTATTTTAGAAGCACCTGTGTCAATATAAGGCAGTTCTGGACCGCAATCCAAGAACATGTCCTTTCTCTGTCGACGTCAGGCGCAGACCCTGTGAAGGCGACGGCCGATAGGCCGCGTTCTGAGTCTTGTCGCGACAGCACCGACCGTCGCGTTCTGAAAGCGACGAAGCGCTCCGTCGCGACCATGCTGCCTGATCTGACCGCCCTGTCGCGTTCTTCACATAACCCTGTCGCGTTCTGGCCTGACCCGTCGCGACCCTTTGGGGTCTGTCGCGACCTGACCCGGCCTGACAGCCCTGTCGCTTTCCTTATATGTACCTGTCGCGATCTCAGGATTTTGCATTAAACCCCCACTTACTTTCTTGCAAACCTAACCGCTATACCCGAGGTCTGGTTAATATGATATTTAGTGTGTGATTCACATGTTTTGGGTCTGATCATTGCATGGTGGTATTTTAATGGCTTAAAAGTGATTAACCCATTTAAAAGCTTTAATTACATGAATGCTATTCTAATTGCTCCTTAAATGTTATGATCCATTCATGCAACTCATGATTTAATCTCTCCATTATTCTACCATGTTAAAATGATAATTATTGTTCTAAAATCTTGCAAAACCATGTGTAGTTAAATGCATTGTTCAATTCGTGCCATCATGTTAAGTGCTTTCCGCGAGTTTGAAACGATGGTTTGAGAATTGAGACACGCGTACATCACTACACACTTGCACATCTAGGCAGCCTTTTCTTGGGAAATTGGAAACTCTCTACCGGTCATTCCGAATCGGTAGAGAGCGACCTTTTCACCAAGGCCTCCGTAAATCTCCTCTGACCATGGATTCCCACATGGCCGACGAGTTGGTTGTACCATTGAAGTTCCCTGGAGATAGCGTGCACTTCCTTTTCTCTTCTTGTTCTCGTGAGTGTGATTTACAATCTAGACAAAGCCATTAATGTAAAGATTGAACTAAGTATAAATCGTACCGTTATGCTGCCGAATTTATCTCTTGACCATTGTTATCATTGAAAATCATGTTCAATTACTTATTACTTGTTCCCATCATCATCATGAACATGACATTACACATGCTTACTTATTGAAACTCTCATTGGCCATTATTAATGACTGTGGGTATCTACATTTAAAAATTTACATGAGATGCTGACAGGGCACGGCGTGTGTCCAAGGGCTCCAATCTAGCCCCAATGACGGAGAGTCATAAATATACTGTTAACCATGGGGTATAATGATTACTGGCGTTGCATCTGCGCTGGGAGTCTTGCTTGCTTGTTGAATGATAGATACAACCACATACACGTGTCCTGGTGTACATTCTTGATGGATCTTTTCTTGGTGTACATTAGTGTCTACGTGCCTGATTAGTGTTACTTGATCGTGCTCGTACATTCTTGCTTGCTTGCTTGCGTGATATGGCCATCCTGCATTTATTGCAATTACATGATATCTTGCGTGCTTGTTACATGCCTCGTTCTTGCAACAACCTATTGCTCGTTATATTCTTGCTCTATCACGATCACTCTCTATCTAGCTTGTTTCATGCATCATGTTTTATCGTTTTATTCGTACATGCATATCATGACATTCATCGTGCTTACCTAGTTCTAAATTGCTAATCACTTTATCATTGCCCGCACATTGAGATATAAATCCTACTGGGCTAGTTTGCTCATCCCCTACTTTTACCCAATCTAGGTGACCATGAAGATCAAGAGGAAGAGCAAGTCGAGGATGGGAATGCGTCCGAGTGAAGAGCGTTCCAATTATGAGTCTATCTATAGTATATGTCTCAGGATTAGGAATACTTATGGACCTAGGTCATGGAACTTAAATATAGTACCTAGTGAGATGGGCAGAGACTGGGATTTTTAGCAAGAATTAACACTCCTACCCTTGACTCTTATAATGTATCTAGAGACATTAATTGGTTTCCATCCTTTTCTCATGAACCCTCATAACTCTTACACTCAACTGCAATGGCTCGTAATCAGTGGCATGTTATGCAAGAAACCGTGGCTGGATTGACCCAGGCATTACAAAATGTAGTTCAGGCTGGAAATCAGGCTGGAGCTGCAAGGAATGGAGCCGGTGATCTGCACCAGAATTTTAGGAGTTTAAACCCTCCTCGTTTCTCTGGATCCCCTGATCCAGACGAGGCAGAGAATTGGAAAGAGGAGATAGCAAGGATTTTCCAGGTAATGCAATGCACCAATAGAAGAAAGTGGTACTGGCCACTTTCCAATTTACTAAGATGCTCGAGCATGGTGGAAGGCCACCTCGGCTCACCTGCCAAATGTAGCTGAACTGGAGTGGGCCGGATTCCTGGAGATATTCGGGGAAAGTATTTCTCTGAGAGAGTCAAGGAGAAAAAGGCAGCAAAGTTTTCCGCACTAAAACAGAAAGGAATGTTCGTGGCTGAGTATGAGGCTCAGTTCGCACGACTTGCTATGTATGCCCCACACCTGGTGGGAACTGAAAGATTAAAGGCTAACCGTTTCATGACGGGCTCAGGCCCATGTTCATTGAAAGGCTCGGACCACACAATATTCAAACTTACACTGAGATGGTCCAAAGAGCTCAGCTGGTAGAAGACACCATGGCCAAAGTGGAGGGCATGAGGGGCAAGGACAACTCCAAGCCGGTCTTCGTCAAGAAGGGAGCACCTAATATTGCTCCAACCTTTCGTAACAACAACGTCAACAACAACAACAAGAGGCCGAATGCCGGAAGAGATGTTGCGGGAGACAAAAGAGTCAAAATGGAAGATAGGTAGTTGGCTGAGAACTGCAAATTCTGTGATAAACCAGGACACCGAGCTGAGGAATGCTGGAAGAAGCTCGGGGCATGCTTGAGATGTGGTGGTCGTGACCACCGTATTCCTGACTGTCCAATGATGAAGGACCAGCCAGGTAGAGCTCAGAATGCACCACGGCGTCAGGACGCCTAATGCTGTCATAGAAGCTGACCTACCCGAGGAAGGGGTATGGTGGAAGGTACCATTTCCATATACTCTCAACCTGCATTTGTGCTTATTGATACTGGAGCTACTTATTCATTTATTTCCACCACATTTGCTGCAACTCTACCTGTCAAACCTGTCCCCTTGAAATCCAAGATCACTATAGCCTCTCCACTAGGCTCAGAATCTGAACTCAGTCACTACTTGCCAAATGTGAAACTATAATTGGAGGGCACAATCTCCCTGCCGACCTTATCTGTTTAGACATGAAGGGTTTGATGCCATTTGGGTGTCGATTGGCTAATTGAATATGATGCCGATGTAAACTGTCGCCATAGGAGGGTCACTTTTAAAAGACCAAACCTTCCAACTCTATCACTACTGGCACCCGTTATCACAAACACCCTATCTTGATATCCTCCTTAAAGGCTTCTAAGCTGATCAACCAGGGTTGTGATGTTTTCCTAGTTTCCGTTTGGCAACTGAAAATAAGAAACCGACCCTAGAAGACATTCCAATAGCCAGGGACTATCTTGATGTATTCCCGAGGAATTACATGGTATACCACCTGAGCGGGAGGTAAACTTCACCATTGAGTTACTCCCTGGGGCAGCCCTGTTTCGAAAGCCCGTACTGCATGTCCCCTGTTTAATTGCTGGAGTTGAAGAGACAGATCCAAGAATTGCTAGATCAAGGTTTTATCAGGCCTAGCACATCCCCGTGGGGAGCGCCAGTGCTATTTGTCAGAAAGAAGGACGGGACAATGAGGCTATGCATTGATTTTACCATCAGTTAAACCAGTTGACAATAAAGAATAAGTATCCACTGCCCCGCATCGATGAGCTATTTGACCAGATCTCCGGTGCACAATATTTCTCTAAGATAGACCTAGATCAGGCTACCATCAACTAAGAATAAAGGAGGAGGATATTCACAAGTCTACGTTCCGGAGTAGATATGGTCACTATGAGTTCGTGGTCATGCTGTTTGGTTTAACAAATGCCCCAGCGGCTTTCATGCAACTTATGAACAATATTATAGGCCATACTTGGACCAGTTTATAGTGGTGTTCATTGATGACATCCTCATTTACTCCAAATCCAAAGAAGAACATGAAGAACACTCTAAGGTTGCTCCGCAAGTTCTCAGAGATACCCACACTATGCCAAACTTAGTAAGTGTGAATTCTGGATGGAGGAAGTGTCCTTCCTTGGTCACATCATATCCAAGGAGGGAATCTCCATGGATCCATCTAAGGTGGAGGCGGTAAAGAACTGGGAAAGGCCGTCAATGTGTCGGAGATTAGGAGCTTTCTGGGGTTAGCCGGTTATTATCATCGCTTCATTAAAGATTTCTCAAAGATAGTTGTACCATTGACCAGGCTTACCAGGAAGGAGAATCCGTTCGCATGGACTGATGAATGTGAAGAAAGTTTTAGGGCATTGAAAGAGCACCTTACCTCAGCACCTGTACTGACCCTGCCAGTTGCTGGGGTAGTTTTGAAGTATACACCGATGCATCCGGGATCGGCCTTGGTGTGTGTGCTGATGCAAAATGGGATTATATGCTACGCGTCCAGACAATTGAAGAAGCACGAGGACAATTATCCTGTACATGATCTGGAGCTAGCTGTTGTAGTCTTCGCCTTGAAGATATGGCGTCATTATCTATATGGTGAGAATTCATTGTGTTTTCTGACCATAAAATCTTGAAGTATCTATTTTCTCAGCAGGACTTGAATATGAGACAGCGGAAGTGGTTGGAGTATCTCAAAGATTTCAAATTCTAAATCCAATATCATCTAGGAAAAGCAAATGTTGGCAGATGCTCTAAGTAGAAAGCCAATGATCACATTGTCAAGTTTAATGGTAGATGAATGGAAGTTTATAGAAGACTTCGCCAAGTTAAATATTGATGCTGACATCAAAGAGAAGGGATGCTTTGTTGCTAGTGTTAGAGCACAACCCACACTATTGGAGGACATCACAACACTCCAAGACAATGACCCTGTACTTGTGGAGATTAAGGCTAATCTGGACCAGAGGCCGGATTTCTCATTAACTGAAGATGGAAGGCTATTGTTCTGGGATCGAGTCTGTGTACCCGACCATGCGGAGACAAAGAAAATGATTATGGATGAGGCTCACAGACTAGTATACTATTCATCCTGGAACTACCAAAATGTATCAAGATTTGAAAAGAAGCTTCTGGTGGCCCATATGAAGAGAGAGGTGGCGGAATATGTCGCCCATTGTTTAACATGTCAAAGGGTCAAGGCGGAACACTTGCGACCCGCAGGTAAACTCAAACCCCTAGAAATTCTGGCATGGAAATGGGAAGGTATAGGGATGGACTTTATTTTCGGACTACCCAAATCTAGGGGTGGATTCGATGGTATCTGGGTTATTGTCGACCGCTTAACTAAGTCGGCTCACTTCTACCAGTGAAGAATAAGTGGTCAGTAGATGTTCTGGCTGCATTATATGTGAAGGAAATAGTCAGATTACATGGAGTACCGGTGTCTATCGTATCTGATAGAGACCCTAGGTTCACATCCCACTTTTGGAAAGGACTGCATTACTCCTTGGGATCTAAACTAAACTTTAGCACTGCTTTCCATCCACAGACAGATGGTCAGACGGAGAGAACCAACCAGGTCATTGAAGATATGCTTAGAGCATGTGTCCTAGATTTTGGAGGTAGCTGGCACGAACACTTATCTCTGGTGGAGTTCGCTTACAATAATAGCTATCAAGCTAGCATTCAAATGGCACCATTTGAAGCACACTATGGCAGGAGTTTCCGATCTCTAATATGCTGGTATGAAGTTGGCGAAAAACAATGTTAGGACCAGAGATGATAAGGGAAACCACAGAGAAGGTAAAGCTTATTAAAGAAAGAATGGCAGTGGCGCAGCAAAGACAAAAGGCATATGCAGATAACAGAAGGAGAGACCTGGAGTTTCATGTGGGTGAACATGTATTCTTAAGGTGTCTCCAGCCGTGTGATCAGGCGTTTTGGCATTAAAGGCAAGTTGTCACCAAGGTTTGTCGGGCCTTTCGAAATCCTTGAAAGAGTCGGCGAGGTGGCATATCGTCTCCTTTACCACAACAAATGGACGGAATACACAATGTGTTCCACATGTCCATGTTGAAAAAGTATGTACGAAATCCATGGCATGTCATAGAATACGAGTTCTGGAGTTCAACAAAGACGGAACATATCAAGAGAAGTCAATTAAGATCGTGGACCGGGAACTGCGCCAACTAAGGAACAAGGTTATTTCACTAGTAAGGGTTAGATGGAATCAACGCATGGATGAGGACGACACGTGGAAACCGAGGAAGCAATGCGCAAAATACCCGGAGTTATTCACAAGTAAGTACGCCTCACTTGTACAATAATTTTCTATACATGAGATTGGGGACCAAATTCTCTTAAGTGGGGGAGGGTGTAGCACCCCGGAAATTTTAATTCAAAGTAAATGGAAATAATATTTCCATAATATCAGAGTATTTAAAACATACGTATCATTATCGTATATTCTAAAACACATCAGAAAATTCCGTAAAAATTATAAATTAACCCCAAACATTATTACTAAATGTTTCACAAAGAAATTTGTGCCATGAAAAATCAGATTAGTTAAGGTCAAAGTGTTTTGCGACTTATTATCGTAATTCATGAATAAGTCAAAAAATCATTATCACACGTACTCGGATGAGTCAGAAAATTAAATACAAATCATATACTGACCTCAAATAATATCCTCTAATGACCCATCAAGAAATTGGGTCAATAAAAATCATTTGGGCTTGGTTTAAGAGTTATTGTGACTGATTATCCAAATTAGGAAACAAGTCGGAAAACATTTAACACGGAAATACGACGCAACCATAAATTAAATAAAAAGTTAGAGAGACTTCTAATATTATATATTAATGACCAATATCATAATTAGACCAATGGACCACATATGGCCCAAAAATAAAATAAAGCTAGAAAATACATGGAAATTCGTAACTCTAAATAGTTGAAATTAGAAAGAGGCAATTTGAGTTGAATTGGGATGCAATCATGCATTCTTGGCAACCCAAATTTGGCCTAACTATGGTGGGAGGGTTCCTAAAACCTCACACACTCTAAGGAGGAAGAAATCCTCAAAATAGGAAACTAACCTGTCAAAACCGCAACTTGGCTTTCCTAGTCATAATAGGACTCCTAAACACCATAGTTGCTTAAATACTCTTCACCAAACCTTAGGGACGAGTTTTAGAACTTGCTAGGGTCGTGTGGAGGAGCTCTTGGTGCTGAGGAGCTGTGGAACGCCCACACCAAGCCGTCTTCTTCCCCTTCTCGTCTGCTGCAACCTGCACAAACCGTCCACTTGAAGTCGACCAAAGGTGCGTCAAACCTAAACCAAACCTTGCAAGGCCTATACCCCTGGAAAGAGGGTCAAGTCTACGTTCTAACCCAGGTGGAATGCTTAAATTCCATGCAGTATACACGGAGTAGTAAGCATTTTCCTCCAAGTGGTCTGAACATGGGTTTCTGGAAAAATGAGACTTCTTCAACCCAGAAGGTAGGTTTTCTCAGACAAACCTTAACATATCCTATACAATGTGTAGAGCATCAAGTTAACTTTCATTTCCCACTGGTTTCATCGAATTTCATTTAGTGATTATGAATTATAAGCGTTTTGCCAAGTCGTGCACTGTTAGGGCTTTTCCCGTTCTTTATTTGTTGCCTGTGATTCAAGACCGAATTAGAGTAAACTCATAACATGAAGTTATTCTACTAGTTGTCCTCGTCAGTTTGTGTTGAACGTTTTGTCTACATCTCATTAGTTAGAGAGTTATAAGTATGGTAAGAGGGTTGCTGCCTGAAACTACGTTGTTCAGTTACACTTGGTATTACGTTGTGTATGACTTGATTAAAGCCTATCGAAACCATCATGGTTTTCTAATTCCTATTTACTGGAAGCACCCTTGCATGTCTAGATTAGTTTAAAACTGGTTTTGTTATTTTTCATACCCTGTACAAATTGTTCTCTATTTTAGAAGTACCTTATGTCATATAATAGTTCTGGACCGCAATCCAAGAACATGTCCTTTCTCTGTCGACGTCAGGCGCAGACCCTGTGAAGGCGACGCCGGATAGGCCTCGTTCTAAGGTCTTGTCGCGACAGCACCGACCGTCGCGTTCTGAAAGCGACGAAGCGCTCTGTCGCGACCCTTCTGCCTGATCTGACGTCTCTGTCGCGTTCTTCACATAACCCTGTCGCATTCTGCCCCGACCCGTCGCGACCCTTACTGGGGTCTTTCGCGACCTGACCCCGGGCCTGATAGCCCTGTCGCTTTCCTTATATGTACCTGTCGCGATCTCAGGATTTTTGCATTAAACCCCACTTACTTTCTTGCAAACCTAACCGCTATACCCGAGGTCTGTTAATAAATGATTTAGTCTGTGATTTCACATGTTTTGGGTCTGATCATTGTATGGTGGTTATTTTAATGGCATAAAAGTGATAAACCCATTTAAAAGCTTTAATTATATGAATGCTATTCTAATTGCTCCTTAAATGTTATGATCCATTCATGCAAACTCATGATTTAATCTCTCCATTATTCTACCATGTTTAAAATGATAATTATTGTTCTTAAAATCTTGCAAACCCATGTGTAGTTAAAGCATTGTTCAAGTCGTGCCATCATGTTAAGTGCTTTCCGCGAGTTTGAAACCGATGGTTTGATTATTGAGACAATCGTACATCACTACACACTTGCACATCTAGGTAGCCCTTTTCTTGGGAAATTAGAAACTCTCTACCGGTCATTCCGAATCGTTAGACTAGCGACCTTTCACCAAGGCCTCCGTAAATCTCCTCTGACCATGGATTCCCACATGGCCGACGAGTTGGTTGTACCATTGAAGTTCCTTGGAGATAGCGTGCACTTCCTTTTCTCTTCTTGTTCTCGTGAGTGTGATTTACAATCTTGACCAAAGCCATTAATGTAAAGATTGAACTAAAGTATAAATTGTACCGTATGCTGCCGAATTTATCTCTTGACCATTGTTATCAATTGAAAATCATGTTCAATTACTTATTATTTGTTCCATCATCATCAGAAATGACATTACACACGCTTATTTATTGAAACTCTCATTGGCCATTATTAATGACTGGGTATCTACATTAAAATTTTACATGAGAT